>JAJJWX010004446.1:0-59195 GCA_023529315.1 Papaver bracteatum | reverse complement strand
GAAGACTCCAATAACCTCAGAAAAGCTTAGATTTAATTATACTCCATGCACTGGGATCTACAAGCTTGGAAATTCGTTAAAGAATGATAAAACCAAATCCCTAAAAAAGTGAAGATCAAATTTGAATGTTCTCTAAAAACCCTTGAAAACTCTAAAAAACACTAAAAACTCTAAAAAGTCACAAAATATCTAAAGAGCTCTGAAAAATCTAAAAGGCTCTGAAAAACTCTAAAAAGCTCAGAAAAAGCTTTAAGTTAATTCTATTTCAGTAGCACCATTAAAACTCTAAAAAGCCACAAAATATCTAAAGAGCTCGTAAAACTCTACCCTACAATAATGAATTTTATCTTTGAATGTTTCCTCAAAACCCTAAAAACACTAAAGAGACCTGAAAGAGCTCTGAGAAACTCAAAAAAGCTCAGGAAGACTCCAAAAACCTCAGAAAAGCTTAAATTTAATTATACTCCATGCACTGGGATCTACAAGCTTGGAAATTTGTTAAAGAATGATAAAACCAAATCCCTAAAAAAGTGAAGATCAAATTTGAATGTTCTCTAAAAACCCTTGAAAACTCTAAAAAACACTAAAAACTCTAAAAAGTCACAAAATATCTAAAGAGCTCTGAAAAATCTAAAAAGCTCTGAAAAACTCTAAAAAGCTCAGAAAAAGCTTTAAGTTAATTCTATTTCGTAGCACCATTAAAACTCTAAAAAGCCACAAAATATCTAAAGAGCTCTGTAAAACTCTAAAAAACTCTGAAAAAGCTTTAAGTTAATTATATTTCGTAGCACCAGTATCTACTAGCCAGGGGATTCGTTAAAGCCAACTGAAAGTAACTTAATTCTTTATAAAGAATGAAACTAACAAAATTTCCTACAATAATGAAGATTATCTTTGAATGTTTCATAAAAACACTAAAGAGCCCTGAAAGAGCTCTGAGAAACTCTAACAAGCTCAAGAAGATTCCAAAAACCTTAGAAAAGCTTAAATTTAATTATACTCCGTAGCACTGGGATCCACAAGCTTGGAAATTCGTTAAGGAATGATAAAACCAAATCCCTAAAAAAGTGAAGATCAAATTTGAATGTTCTCTTAAAATCCTTGAGAACTCTAAAAAGCCACAAAATATCTAAAGAGATCTGAAAAACTCTAAAAAGCTCTGAAGAACCGTTAAGTTAATTATATTTCGTAGCACCAGTATCTACTATCCAGGGATTCGTTAAAGGCAAATGAAAGTAACTTAATTCTTTATAAAGAATGATACTAACAAAATTCCCTACAATAATGAAGATTATCTTTGAATGTTTCATAAAAACCCTAAAAACACTAAAGAGCCCTGAAAGAGCTCTGAGAAACTCAAAAAAGCTCAGGAAGACTCCAAAAACCTTAGAAAAGATTAAATTTAATTATACTCCGTAGCACTGGGATCCACAAGCTTGGAAATTCGTTAAGGAATGATAAAACCAAATCCCTAAAAAAGTGAAGATCAAATTTGAATGTTCTCTTAAAAGCCTTGAAAACTCTAAAAAACAGTGAAAACTCTAAAAAGCCACAAAATATCTAAAGAGCTTTGAAAAACTCTAAAAAGCTATGAAAAAGTTTTAAGTTAATTATATTTCGTAGCACCAGTATCTACTAGCCAGGGGATTCGTTAAAGCCAACTGAAAGTAACTTAATTCTTTATAAAGAATTATACTAACAAAATTTCCTACAATAATGAAGATTATCTTTGAATGTTTCCTAAAAACCCTAAAAACACTAAAGAGCCCGGAAAGAGCTCTGAGAAACTCTAACAAGCTCAGGAAGACTCCAAAAACCTTAGAAAAACTTAAATTTAATTATACTCCGTAGCACTGGGATCTACAAGCTTGGAAATTCGTTAAAGAATGATAAAACCAAATCCCTAAAAAAGTGAAGATCAAATTTGAATGTTCTCTTAAAAGCCTTGAAAACTCTAAAAAACAGTTAAAACTCTAAAAAGCCACAAAATATCTAAAGAGCTCTGCCGGCGGTCCCATGACACCTTTCCCTAATTTTATTATCTTTTGATGAAATCATGTGATTTAGATAATTTCTTTGAAAAATATGAGATTTGCTCGAACGAGAGAATTTTCGTGAGATCTGGGAAAATAGTAAAATATGATAAAACACAAAATTGGGTGCGGGACTAGTCACGGCATGACTGGTTGCTGGTGAGCCCAGTCCCCTGACGCTCTTGCTAATATTTTATTACTATTATTTTTCCTTCCTATTTTGCATAGGTTCCCCGTTCATTCATATTTTTTGAAATGCTCGTTCGTGCATTCAAAATGCTGGTCTGTGCATTATTTTCTAATTACACTTGAACCATTTTTGTCAGGGCTTATTCGATGCTCAGATTCCTGTTTCGTTGGATATTTATCACTAACCCGTGGCATTCTGCTGGGAAGAACCACAAATTGAAGTGACGAAATATAAAGAAGAATCGTAGAATATTGCTGGATATTCAGGCGATTAATTGATGATTCGTAGAATATTGCTGGATATTTAGAAGATGGCTCGTGGAATATTGCTGGATATTCGGACGATTTAAGATAATTAATTGATGTCTATATACTAGACTAGAAGGGATTCCTGTCTAGGGGCATTAATCATCTGAGGAAAGGGGTTCAAGGAAGCTGAGTCAGAATGTGTATTTTGAGGAGAGAGAGAGAGCGGCGATTTTTCGAGCGAGATTGGATCTGAGCTCACTTCAGATTCAAATTTCATAACCTTTTATCCACCTTGATCAATCAACATGGAGGAAACAACAACAACTATAGAAAAAGGAAATCAATCGAATCGAACATATGCTGATAGACTGAAAACAAAACAAACTCTGCAACCAACTTATGTCGATGTAAGTACTCTACCGAACCCAACTCTGGTGGACGGTGAACCATGTCTAATTATTCCAACTGAATTTTTTCAAGAGGGTTGTAAACCTTTTGAGAGCAGCTTCATTGCAAGATTGAACTTTACAGGTATGAAATTTGCTGAAGTTAAAAATAGTCTGATCAATCAATGGGAGCTAAACTCTAATTCAATTAGATTTATGTCTATGAGTAAGGGCCTTTTTGTGATTATGCTTCAAGATCCTATAACCAAAGATAGAATTCGCATTAAAAAGTGGTATGTAAACCAACAGGAACTGAGATTAATGGATTGGTACCCTGGATTTGATCCATAACGTCAAATCACTTCTCACTCTGCTGTGTGGGTTCATTTTCTGGGACTTCATGCTGAATTGTGGTCGGAAAGATCTCTATTAGCAATTGCAAAAGCTGCGGGCACCCCAATCTTGGTTGATCAGAGAACTCTTAATCTGGAATTTGGCAACTTTTCTTCTATTCTAGTAGATGTTGATTTTGCTAAATATATTCCATCAAGGGTAAAACTGACTGCTGGTGGCCGCACTTTCTGGCAGCGTTTGGAAATTCCAAGGAGACCTAAGTTTTGTTCCCTTTGTGGTATTATTGGTCACTCTAACCAAGAATGCAGAAGGAATCCTAAGACTGATGATCCAATTAAAGATAACTTGGCTAGAGGAGGTGCTAATCAGGGGTGGCAGGCAGCGAAGACAAGAAGAAACAAAAACAAAGAAAATAAGAAGGCATGCGATGCTCAAAAGAAGGTGGAAGACACTGTGACTACTGAGTTGCTGGAAAATAAGTTGGTGGAGGATGCTGGGGAAAGTTCAGGAGAACCTATAGCAACTAAGGGTGGGGTTGATAACAATATAGCTGATGGAAATGTGGAGGAGGTTCAAGGTGATTCTGCTGACCAAGATATGCTGGGGAAAGTTCAGGATAACCTCACGAATAATGAGAAATATGATGACAATACTGTTTTGGTAACTGAAACACCAACATTCAATGAGATTAATGAAACAGATGTGATTATATCTCCAAACAAATATAATGTCTTAAGTGATGAACTAGGACACTTGGGTGAGATTCCCATTCAGGAAGAAAGCCTTTCTGAGGAAAGCTCGGATGAGGAATTAACTCCTGAGAAGGTGGATGAGGGTGTAAAAGTAATTAAGTGGGGAGAAGTTATGGAGGATGAGGACAAGCTGAAGACCAAAATCAGTGGTACTAAGACGGATCAACTGGTGCTGTCGGAGGCTGAAACTAGTGTATTAGGGAAAAAATCTAGCAAGGGGAGGACTCGTATTCTTGAGAGAAGAGGAGTGCCAAATGCTACCCAAAATCCCAGAGGTAAAAATATAAAAAAACAATAGTTTCCCAATGCGTGTCATTTACTAAGGTGGAGGCGGGTATGAAGTTACTTCAGTTGGTTAGAGAGTTTAATCCTGTGATTATTTGTGTTGCGGAGCCGAAAATTTGGTATTCGGATGCTTTTATGTGTAGGCTTAATCTGGTTGGTTTTACAAAAAAGGCTATTCATAATTCTTCAAAAAACTCCTTGGGTAACCTGTGGATTCTCTGGAAAGAAGATATTGAAGAACCTATGATTTTTAATAGCTCTAGGCAAGCAATTACTGTGAAGGTGGAGGGAGTTTTTATTTCTTTTGTGCATGCCAGCTATATTCAGGTAGTCAGAAGGAGGTTATGGGAGTTTCTTTCGGGTGTTCAGGCTGGTTTTCCTTGGCTTGTTATCGGAGATTTTAACTGTGTTCTTCGAAATTAGGAAAAGAAGGGAGGTAGAGCTCCTAATACTTCTAGCATTAATGAGTTTAGTGATTGGATGGAAGACCATGATTTGTTTGAGGCGGATTCGTTGGGGACAAATTTCACTTGGACTAACGGACAATCGGGAGTAGGTAGAATTATAAGCAAACTTGACAAAGAAATTATAAATGATCATTGGCTTAATAAGTTCTCGAATTGGTGGTGTAAATCTCTTCCGAGGGAAGTTTCTGATCATTCTTGTCTTATAGACTATCCTTTTTTAACTACTAGGCCGAAGAGGGTTCCTTTCAGAATTCAGAAGATGTGGTTTCTCCACCCAGATTTTTGGCGTATGGTGGAAACTTCTTGGAGACAACCTGTCTACGGTAACGCGGATAATATTTTTCCTTACAAGCTAAAGCGTCTGAAGTCGCCATCAAAATGTGGAATCAAACGGTCTTTGGTAATGTTAATATGAGACTTAAAAAGGAGCAACTGAAATTTGAAGTGGCTAGTAGGAATTCTGATGAAGACCCTCATAATATTATGAAACTCAACGCAATGAAAGATTCTTGGGTGGCTGTTCAAGATATCCAGATGCAAAACCATATAATGTTAAAGCAAAAAGCAAGAAACAGATGGCTTTTAGAGGGCTCGAGTAACACGGCTCACTTTCATAGAACTATTAACACTCGTAGGAGTGTGAATACTATTTCGGAGATGGTAAATGAGGAGGGGGTTACTATCTCTAACCCTGACTGTCTTTCGAATCTTGTTGTATCTTACTACGAAGCTATGTTTAATGGGGAGGACATGTCGATTAATGACAGCCTTTTTGATTATTCTCATGAGAAGATTTCTTTGGATGACTGTAACATGTTGGACGCTCTGCCAACAATTGAGGAACTGAAGGAGGCGGTTTTTAATTTAAATGCTGATAGTGCCCCAGGGCCGGATGGGTTCTCTGGGTGCTTCTACAAACACTGCTGGAATCTAATTCATCTAGATCTTTACAATGCTACTATTTACTACTGGAATAATAAATCTATACCTAATGGTGCTAACTCAAGTTTCATTCTTTTGATTGCTAAGGTCAGAGGTGCTGACATCTTAAGGAAGTTTAGGCCGATTGCTCTAAGTAATTTCTTCTTTAAGATTTTTACAAAAATTCTCGCTTCTAGACTGGGTAAAGTTTTGGATAAATTAGTCTCGGAAGAGCAGGTTGCTTTCATGAAAGGCAGAAACATCCCTGAGAATATTTTCCTGGCTTCGGAACTGGTGAATGATCTTCACATTAAAAGGAAGGATGGCAACTTGGGATTGAAGCTAGATATCTCGCAAGCGTTTGATACTGTGAGCTGGAAGCTTGTCTTGGAGGTTTTTTCAAGATATGGTTTCTCGAAAGACTGGTGTATTTGGATCCACAATATTCTGAATTCGGCACGCATCTCTATTCTCCTCAATGGTAATCCAGAAGGCTTTTTCAAAATAAATAGGGGTTTGAGGCAGGGAGACCCCCTGTCTCCTCTTATCTTTGTTTTGATAGAGGATGTTCTTAGCAGAAATATTTCTAAACTTTTCGAAAACAATCAGATGAAGTATATGGTTAAGAGAAATGGGGTTGCTCCGACTCATTTATTTTTCGCCGACGATATCATGATCTTTTGCAAAGGTAATTTGGATAGCTTGAGGAATTTAATGAAGCTGTTAGAGGACTACCATCGAGATGCTGGCCAAAGAGTTTGTAAGGAGAAGAGCAAAATCTATTTCGGAGGAGGCTCCTTGAGTAGACGTAATAATATTGCTGCAATTTTGGGTATGAATGTGAGCTTCTTACGTGATAGATACCTGGGAGTGCAAGTGATGCCTGGGGCTGTTAAATATAAGCATATTAGCAACGTGGTGGACAATCTGAAAGCTCATTTGGCGGCCCTGAAAGGTAAAATGATTTCGTTTCAAGACAGGAAAGTTCTCATTAAACATGTCCTTTCTAGCTACTATATTCACAATATGTATGTGTACAAGTGGCCACTTAAGTTTATCCAACAATGTGAGAGAGCCATTCGCAATTTCTTGTGGACGGGGGATTCTGATCTCTCGCGTGCTTTTGTGGTTAGCTATGATAAAATCTGCTGCCCTGCAGAAGAAGGAGGTTTGGGTCTTACTAACCTGAGAACTATGAACAAGGATATGATTATGAAATTATGGTGGAATATAAAATCTTCTCCGAAGAAATGGGCAAGGTACTTAGAGACAAAATTCACCTACAGGGATGGTCAAGTGAAAATGAAGGGTCTAAAATCCTCTATTCTGCCTGGTATCAGGTGGACTCATAATGAAGTGGACAAGAATACAAAGTACATGATTGGTGACGGCATAAATACGTCTCTCTTCTATGACATCTGGTATGGAAATGAAACTTTAGCTCATACTCTTGGTAGTTCAGTCCTTTGCAGGAAGGCAAGAGTGAGTGATATCATTACTGATGGAATTTGGAAGATTACAGGAAGTTTTTTGAATGTTTTGAGAGAGGCAGGTGTGGAGATCAGTTCTCTTCCAGGAATTCAGGGAGGCTTGGATAAGCGTATCTGGATGCCGGATTTGAAAGGTGTTTTCTCAGTCAAGTCTTCTAGGGATCTTATTAGGAAAAGATACCCTGTCTTGGAGGTTGCCAAATTGTTGTGGAGAAAAGAAATTCATCCTTCTTTGTCTGCTCAGGTTTGGAAACTTGAGAGAGGTGCGTGTGCAACTTTGGACAAAGTGCGAAGCAGATTCAAAATAAGTTTAACTTCGAAATGCTACTTATGTCAAGGTGCAAAGGAGTCTCTGGATCATCTTCTTTGGAGCTGCAGGTATGCGAAAAAAGCGTGGTTCTGGTTGGAGAGTATTTTCAATATTAAGCCTCACTATAATTTGTTGATGTCTAACAAAGCTGCTAAGGGTAGAAGTAAAATGATCAAGGACCTTTGGCTGCTTTCGAATTTGGTGGTGCGTTCTCAGCTTTGGTTCACTCGTAATAAGATGGTATATGATAAGAAGAATCCAAATTGGAATGTTTTCCATAAACAGGTATTCCACCTTATAAATGATTACTCTTGCAGATTAAGGGGAAATATGTATAACACGGTGGAAGACTTGAAGTTCATGGATCACTTCAGGGTTAATTTTAGAAGAATAAAACAGTCCGTCCCGGTGGAGTGTTTTTGGAGTCCCCCTGACAGAGGAGAACTGCAGCTTTGCTGTGATGGGGCGGCTAGAAACAACCCTGGCATTGCAGGTGCAGGTGTGGTGGCAAGATATGATGGATGTGAGGTTTTAGGAGCTATGGAGATTGGGCTGGGAATCACTTCTAATTTCTTGGCAGAGTTATATGCTATTTTGGTGGGCTTAGAGTGGGCGACTCAATGGGCTTATAGAAGAGTTCTTGTTAGAACTGACTCTTCTAGTGTGATTAATGTATTGAACTCTAATTCTCTTCCTTGGTTTGCTACGCAAAGATGGATGGATGTTTCTACCAACTACGACTCTATTAGATTTGAGCACACTTTTCGAGAAGCTAACTTCGCGGCGGATAAGATGGCTAAGATGGGGTGCAACTTGCCTGGTGGTGTGGGCTTTCATTATAATGGCTGCCCAATTTTTTTAATTTCTATAGAAAAACCGAATGTTTCTTATTACCGCTTTAAATAGAGTTCTGAGTTTTGGAGGTTTTTTGTGACCTCGGATCCTCTTTCTCTATCTTGTATCTTTTCTTGTTCTAATAAAAAAAATTGACCAAACAAAAAAAAACATTAATCATCTGAGGGTTGACCAATATGAACTTGCTGGAGTATCATACTCCTCTTGTATAGTCAGGGAAAACTTGGTTACATCCTGAAGACGTTGTCGCTCTATACTAGCAGGCATGCTGTCTAGGAGCCGCCCAATCTTTCGATTATATACAATATAAGATATGTCGTGGACTTAGCTGGGAGACTACACATCTACATATTCTCTGAGAGACTTTCTCCATCAGAGGTGGCATGAGCTTTCATGCATGGAGACATTAGTCTCAATACTCATCCGATTGCCGGATCCGGAGTAATTACTGAAATTTCTCAGTATTCATGAGATGAGTCGTGGTCTCAGCTGAGAGACTGACTACACATCTACATGTACTCTGAGAGACATCCTTCTCAGTCAGATATTTATGGCATGAGATTTCACGCGTAGAGACATGAGTCTCGATACTCATCCGATTGTCGGATCCAAAGTAATTACTGAAATTGTTCAGTATTCATGAGATGTGTCATGGTCTCAGCTGAGATACTACACATCTACGTGTACTCTGAGAGACAGCCTTCTTAGTCATAGATTTATGGCATGAGATTTCATGCTTAGATACATGAGTCTCGATACTCATCCGATGTCCGGATCCGGAGTAATTACTGAAATTGTTCAGTATTCATGAGATGTGTCGTGGTCTCAGCTGAGAGACTACACATCTACATGTACTCTGAGAAACAGCCTTCTCAGTCAGAGATTTATGGCATGAGCTTTCATGCTTAGAGACGTGAGTCTCGATACTCATTCGATTATAGGATACGGAGTAATTACTGAAATTATTCAGTATTCATGAGATGTGCCGTGGTTTCTGCTGAGAGACTACACATCTAGATGTACTCTGAGAGACAGCCTTCTTAGTCAGATATTTATGGCATGAGCTTTCATGATTTAACGAGAGACATGAGCCTCAATACTCATCCGGTTGCCGAATCTGGAGTATAGTTTTACAATTTTACCCTTTGTCGAAAATCCACCATCTACATTAAGTCCCCTGCTTAGTGAGGAACAGTCATGTTCCTCAGTCAGCATTGAATGGTGATTTTCCAGGTGAAAACAGAAATAAGTAATTGAACTTAGTCATAAGATAAGACATTACCGGGTTACGACCGAATGAGCGAACCATGTCTTGAGCGGCCCCAGTGGCATAATAGAGCATCATCCGGTGAGAATAAATTGGTGTAGAACCGCTGATTCGATGACGGAACCTTGGTCGGTTTAGGATTCATGGGTTCGGGCCCATGAAAAGAAATCCTTGTTTTAGGAATAAATGCTCGTTCATTCGTAAGTTTAAGGAACAAACATAATAGACCTGAGCCTAATGATAAAATTTTGTCTATGAGTTTTCACAAAAAACAAAATTTTATTTTTTAAATATGTAAGATTTCACAAAGTGGAATAAACTCTCGTTTCAAAGGTGAATGCTCGTACGAGAAAAAAGTTTTTTGTTTAGTGGATATGTGTCTGTTAGTAATAAAATTTTGTTTACGAGCTTTCATGAAAATTTTATCTTCGAGCTTTCGGAAATCTTTGAAAATATACCCTCGCTTCAAAAACAGATGATCATGCGAGGGAGCAAAAATATATAGATATATTTTTCAAATTTACGTGAGTTTCACGTTAAATAAATAAATATATATATATATATTGTAAAATCAATGTTTTGATTTTGAACAACTGTTGAAAGTAGACAATTTTACATGGTGAAATGATGTTTGTGAGTTTTCAAAATTGTAGAATGGACGTTTGTCCAATTTTGAAGAACCAATGAATGTTCACACAGTAAAAGTGTGTGTAGGTTGTTCACAATTTTATGAAAATCAAGTCATGATTTTGAATAATGAATTTTGCTCGTCTTTGCAGGTTTGACGGAACGAGCAAGTTTTCAAAATTCTGACGCTAATATCACTACAGCTAGTGAAATTGTAAATAGGTAAGAGTTGGATCGTTACCATTTTGTAGACGCTGATGTGAGCACCTTTATTCCATTATTCATTGTTCTGTCAAAGCATGCGCTTTATATGAACGATGTGCTAAAGTATCCACTTTGCGGGAATGACTGACTCCCATGATAATACTTCCAAAGATGGTGTTTCCAGAGATAATATCTCTACAGACGAAACTTTTAAGAAGTGGTACTTCTGGAACCTCTGAGTGATGGTGATAGATTCTTCATATTTCATTGGCTTTACCATAGGATAATTGTTAAGTGAGATCCTGGATCAATGTAGATTCCACGGAAATGGAAGAAAGTCTACAGGAGCGGAGAACCCGGTTTATCTTTGTGATAATCTAGATTGATTAGTTGGGTAGATCGGCATCAATACGTTTCTTTGTGATTCAAAGTATTGATTGCAAAATCTTGACAAGTACTTTGGTAGTTGTTCTTTGATAGATCTAAAAACCTGACAAAGGAGTTTATTGGGATAAACAGAAGAGCCTTTTGTCAAACTCATATCATGTTGTTTGAAAAGAGTTGTTACCGAATAGATTTGTTGTTCCTTTACTGTTTGGAATATGAACCAAAGGAATTGTTCCAAGTGTATGACTTATTGCAAGTTGGAGGTACAGGCATACATATGGAACTAGGTGAACTATAGGTTTATTTGCTTGGTCTCAACTATACGAAGTTGGTTTAGATTTTGTATAGCGGCTTAATCCTGAGAGTATTCAATTCTGGAAAGGTCCCGGGGTTTTTCTGCATTTGCGATTTCCTCGTTAACAAAATCTTGATGTGTCTTTTACTTTTCTATTTCCACAATTATAATTGTTTTATTATAATTAGAAGTAAAATACACAGACGTTAATTCCTATTTACTTGATATCAATCCTATTGTGTTTGGTTAAGTCCAAATCTATTATCAAGTAAACATACTTCATTATTGTATTGTCTCGATCTTGTATCCATAGTCAATCACAGAAGTTATCTTGGTGTCATATTGTCTCGATCTCATATTCATAGACGATCACACGAAGTGTGAACCGATTAGTTATATTGTATCGACTCAGTCCATAGACAATCACTTTAGGAGAAAGGACTTATAGGTGGAAAAGTTTTAGATTTAGGTATATTTGGGTACCCACATCTTTTCAATTGGTATCAGAGCTGGCAAACACGAAAAGATCTAACAATCTGTGTTTGGTGCAATCCAACCTATAAGAATTGAATCTATGTCTGATTAAGTTAACGTTATGCAAGAGTATGAATACTCAAATGTTGAAGATGTTAATACTTCGTTGACTCATGATCCAGGAGTTGCGGAAACATCTGTGTCAATCTTTGATGGAAAATAAGATACTGGTAAAGAGTTGGTAAAACTCCTAAAGCCTATCAGATCTCTGTCTTCATGAATGTTGATATTAAAGACAAAATCTAATCTTCTTAAGAATGAGATCAGAGAAAAATACATTCAACTAAATAATCTAGCCAAAGAGAATATTGATCTCACTGTCAAACTAGAAGCCATTGGTAAATCTCTTACACTTGATAAAGAGACCCATCATATGACTCTGACTAATGATGTTGTTGTAATTTCTTCTGATAATGAGGAAACTAAAAGTCCTTGCTCGACTTTTAAAGACTGTGATAAAACTGGTTTAGTCATATATGAAACAGATCAAGATGATGGTAGTTTTCCTAACTACATCAAGTCAGAAGAGGATGAGAAACCGGCTTCTACATCAACTGATGATCAAACGAAATCTTCTCCAAAGGAAACTTTGAACCGATTCCGTGAACATGATCCTAAGGAATACAACTTTCAGTCACTTGACAGAAACTTATACTTCTTCAAAATACGGTGGTAAAGCTATTGAGGGAAGTTTCTTGTCTTAAAAAACTGAAAGACCATTCCTCAGTAGAAAGACAGAATGTACCACTACCCAATAAAATCAACTCAAAAGAATCAGAGGAAAGAGTTGATAACCGCTTCTGGAAAAAGGTTCCTCCTCACCCATATCGAAACAATTTTTTTTTTGATGAAGAACGACCCCAGAAGAAAGGGAAAAAGAAAATTTCTGCCAAAAGAAACAATCAGGAATTTCCGATAATTGTTTCAGATAATCATGCTGATGTGCATCATAAGGAAATCCTTAGAATGAGAAAATCTTATAAAAAATCTCATTGATATAATTAAGAGAGATTTATCTATCCTTGGAAATTCTCACATCAGTACATCTTCTCCACATGATCATATCTCTAGAGTTAGAAAAGATCATTATCTTGGGAGAAAATATTTTGGGCAGAAATACCCAAAGAGAAACATGAACTATGTTTCTGATACTCACTGTAAGTTAGAGATTACTCTGATACAACTTAGTTGTATCGAAATTGTGCACACTAATCCTCCTTCGTGCTCTTAATTACAGATGAGAAAAGTACAATAAAACGAGAGAACAATTTTCTTGTGTTTGTTCATGAGAAAAATTTGTGACATTTTATGATGACTGCGAATCCATGTCTGTCTAAAAATGGTTCATGTTTAACATGGTCTTCCAAAAATAGGTTTCATTTAGAATTTTTGAATTTTAATAAACCTCCCAGCATGAGAAGTTCGGACAAAGGAAATAAAATATATTCTTTTTATATTTTAGGAATTTCCTGATATTTTCGGTCCAAAAGTTGTCTCTTCTTAAAGAGAAACTATCTCTTGCTTGTATTCCACCCATGTGGCAAATCAACCTAGAAACCAATAGGTTATGATATACGTTGATCAATCCCTACTTAAATAATCGAGCATGCCTCCTAATCTAACATAGTCAACGTAAAACTCGCAAGGTACCAACCCTTAATATTTTAAGTGTCTCAAAGGATAATAAGGAGGAAGCTCAAAAGGTTAAGGATTGTCAAGGAATCAATACAGAAAGGAAGAATAAAAACATATCAAAAATCATGTCTGATTATGATTTTGATAGCTCTGTTGGATCACAAGATGAGTCATGTATGTTGGCTTAAAATGTACAAGATCCAACTGAAACCAAGTGGATTCGTGGTGATAGTATGATTCATAATATCCAAGGTTTTGAAGAACTGAGAACCAATCAATCATACCATCTCAGGTGATTACTTAAGATCGGTTTCACTAATAAAAGTTATACCAATACAAAAGTCAGGCCTTGTGAATAGTTTTACCAAGATACATAAACAAGTTATGAGCGGTTATACTAAACATACATATTAGTAATCCAAAGATTTGCAATGAATAACAATACCAATAAGCCTAGTGATTTCCCTTTCGATTCATAACACAAGTTTATGAATTGTACTTCCTTTAAACGAATGTAAAAACATTGTTTCCTAGGACGAAATATTCACCCATACCCATACATAATCACAATAGCATTATACGATTATGTCGATGTCTTATATACGAAGTTCAAAAGATAGATGTTATACTTCGTATTGTAATTCCTTAATACTATGTCTAACTAGAGTATAATCATTCGCAGTTTCGCAATTATGTTTTTCAATATGCACGACTTGAAAGATACGTTAGGAATGAAATAGTTCAATATCAAATATTACTAACCTTAAGTGGAAGGATGATGTCGTCGTTGTAGTTCTTTACTTCTTCACATTCTTCAAGTATTCACGTAATACTTGTAAGTCTCATATCCTAGTAACTTTCTATCTAACATATACGAAGTTGACTTGTCATGACCCTCTTCATGACTAATCGGTTAAGGGGCACCTTTTATTTCTGTTAGCTTGTAATCACGGTGTTAGTTGGCCGTTAGTCTTTTAGTGTCAACCACACGTGTGCCAGTGCACGCTTCCTCTGCGAAGGAATGGTTAAATGTTTGTACTCGCCTCTGTGAGAGGTATTGAAGAAGATTACTTCAATTGCTTTTCTCTCTCTTAATTTCTGTTCTCCCCAAACTAATCTCTATCCTTAGAGATTCTGAGTTGTTCCTGAGGCCAATTTGTAGTGTAGATCACTACAAATGGTATCAGAGCACTCGATTCCTTGTGACCGAGTGAAAAATTTAATTGTCGAATTGAGGATTGAATTTGAAGCTGCAGTGAAGAATTCATTTGCTGATTTTAGGGTTGCGTTGGAGGCTCTCACTGCTGAGCGGCGGGATGTGGTTGATTGTGTACATAAGATGAAACCAGATGAAGAAACACTCGAACCCTCATCTGAATCTGAAATCGCAATCGACACCGAATTGGAAATAACTTCTATCGAGTCAAAATCAGCGAGTGACTTGATTCATCATTCTTCATATCGACCAACAACAGCAGAAGGTAATGGTAAATCTGAGACCAAAACCCATTCCTATATTGCCGAGGAAGCTGGTGTTCTAGATGAAGTTCAGATAAACCAAAGACATTCGATGTTCCTTGAATACCAAGAAGGTAAACCATTCCATTCCTTGTTCGAATCAACTAGAGATGTTTTTCTTCATTTCCAGAAGGCTAATTATGTGAGGAAATTCAGTAAAAATTTCTCACTTCCATTTATGGAGATGTGTTATGATAAGCTCAATGTTCATAAGGTAATCATTGTTATCGACAACAAGCTGTGTGGTGGAAATCATTTTTGCCGTGGATTTGATTTGGCTAGAACCTTATTTGATCGAGGCAAAATGTTTGAGTGGATCAGGATATGTTCTCATTACAATAGCAGCAGATTTCTTTTCAGTTCTGCTACACTTATTTTAGGTTTGCTTGCTCTTAATGGGTTCATTTTAGAGTGTAGTTTGTGTGCAAATTTCATTGCTGATCCTAATTCTCAACTTGGGTACCATCTGGATTTGTCAATTGAGTATTTGAATATGTTTCTAATTGCTATGAAGGATGGCATTTGTGGTAGTTGGATGTTTGTGAATAGAGGTCATAAAACTAATTATGTGCTGATGCTTATGAAGAGTGACAGTATTGATACTCGAAAGATTTTTAATAGAGGAAGAAAATTGAATGGGTCTAATTTCAGGGATAAATGCACTAATGACCTTGCTTCAAAGTTAAATTCTGCTCATGAGTATTGTGAGAAACTGTGGAGTGTGAATTCCAGTACATTTTGGTGTGCTATTTCACCCAGTTCTGATTATGGTGGTATGCTTTTTGGTTTGTGGCTGGGCAGAGATAGTAGTTTTTCTACTCAAATGGACAAGAATTGCACAAGCAGGAATGTGTTTGTGTTTGTTCCACAGGGTGGCAACTTAAAGACTTGCAAGTTGATGGATGAAACCTTGCAGCAAGTTCAAGATCTCTGTACTAATTTGAGACTTCTTACGATAGAGGAAAATGAATCTAGCAAGGCACTACAAATACTCAGTCAAATGCCTAGTTGTTGTAGCTGGTATTCTACTGGTGATGGTGAATTTTTGCTACTTCAACAAGGGGTACACCAAGAACCTACATTCCCCTTACATTACATTTTTGGGTTTTCTGCCGCTAATGAAGGTTGGTTAGCTCAGTTCCGTAGGCAAGTTTATCCTCCATCGTGGTATTCGCAGGTGATTGCAGCGTATAAGCTAGAAGATGGTGTTCCTTGGATCCATGTATGTCCTATTATGGTGCTTTTCTTAGTTGCTGACAATTATTTTAGACTCTTGAAGCTTAAGGGGGAATATAGGGGAGTGATGCTTGTAGTCAACAGAGCCTCGCTATTGGTGTGGAAGGTAAACATTCTAAAGCTCAGCGTATTGGGTTTCTTATATGTAATTGGAATTTCCTTATTCTACTTTAAATTAAGCAGTACGGGGAATGCTGGTAGTTATCTATCGACTAGTTGGCCTAGCTTTATTACTTATGGTAGTAGTGAATGGAGTTTCCCCTGGGTTGAGAATCAAGACCAGCTGCTTAAGGAATTTTTATATGCAAAGAATAATGCGAACATTGAACACATTCTGTGTTATCATTGCTGTGAAGCTTTCAACCTCAGGAAGAAGTGTATTCCACGACATCCATTCAATACTTCACATATCTTCTGTTATGGGTTCTATAAAATGCTTCTTATTACTGTTTCTCATCACCTGCTGGAGCCATGTGAGGATGGTAGTATGTGTTGTGAGGAATGTGGGGATATTACACGAATTCTTTTAATGGATGGTACAAGGCTAAGCGTGCTCCCTCTGCAAGTTGGAGTTCCTTCACAATTAGTTGTGTTGCTGTGGGTAGGGTACGTGAAGTGGAAATTCAAATTGTTTTCAACAGGGTGCTGCAGTGTGCGAAATGTTAAGGGGGTTGATGATATTTTTATCTCAGTTGTGGGCCTTGACATCAACTGCAATTATAAGAGCGATTGGTTCCGAGAAGCTGAATTCCATAAGCAGATTATTGTCGTTCTCCTGCAAAAACGAAGCTGGGACCTGGTCACTGGAATGAGAGCTTTAAGTACTACCCAAGGGTGGAGGAGATTAGAGCACAATCTACTCATTACATGTCAACTACTAGGAGATGCAGCTCCGCGAATTGGAATGGATAAAAGATTCAAAGAAGCCGATTGGGTTGTTGATGATGCTCGACTCTGTGTAGGCAGATTATAACAGATTACAGCAATTGCTTTTGACATAACAACTAGTTCAGCTAAATATCACATCACCGGGGTTAGTATATACAAGTTTGAAGAGGTCTTTTCAGATCTCAAGCAACTCTTAACTCTTCATGCCAGAGATACAAGGAATTTTGTGGCGGAATGTCACAAGAGTTCAGTACATTCACAATCTTTGATTCAACTTTTGGCTATCGTGCTGCGAATATTGTGCACAGTCAGGCGATAATTATAAGAGATATTGGGCAGTACGAAAGAATGGAGGATTTGCAGAACAAGCTTAGCTCTGTAGAAGTGGCTCTTGCAGAGCAACAACAAGCTTATTTACTGATGGGAGTCTTCAATTCAGGTGGACAGTATGTGGGGCTCCATAACATTCCTCTTCTGGAAGGTGGTTTGTCTCTTTTGGGGTTGTCAAGTGGAGGAACTGCTAGCTGGATTTGTTTGCATTCTCCAGTCAAGCTCACGCATCGGCTCGAGTGGATAGTAACAAGAAGTGGAGCCGCAATTGGGTTATGTGCAGCAGTTGTGAACTGTAATCTGATAAGTCACTCCTTGAAAAATGCTTGTTGTTGTTTTACATGTTGCAGTCAGATGTTGTGCTTCTTCCTTCGACACAAATGGTGTTCTAAAGGAGCTTTAATTTTCGAAACGGAAGTGGAAACGACAAGTACTTCCCTAAGGGCTGTAGGCGAGGTTGGCTGTTGGCGAGGTTGGCTGTACAAATCCTCTGTAGAAGTGGCTCTTGCATGCCTCAACGGGTTAGCTGTACAAGCTCAGCTCTATGATTTGGTTTTATTCATGGTGTTGGAAGGTGCTTACACAGATAGTAGCATTACTACTAAGACTTACTAAGCATTAAAGAAGAAGAGATTGGGCCTATAGAGGTATGAGCTCAGTTTCTATGGGCCTAGATGCTGAAATTTTTAAAGGACTCAACTCTTACTGATGAGAAGAAGCTTCCACAGCTAAGAATTCCCTCAAGAGCTCAACTTTTTCCATATCCTCCATCCTTGAGGACAAGGATGATTTGAAGGAGTGGGGTTTGTCATGACCCTCTTCATGACTAATCGGTTAAGGGGCACCTTTTATTTCTGTTAGCTTGTAATCACGGTGTTAGTTGGCCGTTAGTCTTTTAGTGTCAACCACACGTGTGCCAGTGCACGCTTCCTCTGCGAAGGAATGGTTGAATGTTTGTACTCGCCTCTGTGAGAGGTATTGAAGAAGATTAATTCAAATTGCTTTTCTCTCTCTTAATTTCTGTTCTCCCCAAACTAATCTCTATCCTTAGAGATTCTGAGTTGTTCCTGAGGCCAATTTGTAGTGCCAATTTTTGTTCTCCCCAAACTAATTTCTATTCTTTAATGCTTAGTAAGTCACATGACTCTAGTAGATAATCAAGTGACTCTTTAAATGAGTTTTGGTTCACTCAATTATGACAACCAAACTTGACATACCAACACTTGGTGGGTTCAACTGAGAAATGCTCTAACAATCTCCCCCTTTGTCAATTTTAGTGACAAAACTCTTACATCATATGGATAAACAAATTACAAGAATTCATTACACATACTCTTGATTCCAAGTTTCAACAACACAATAACTTGTATACATTCAATCCATAAATGTCATTGTTGATATTATAATAACAAAGTTAATACTCCCGCTAAAGGTAAGACAGGTAGATTTTCAATCCGCACGTCTTTGTTATTTCCATCATCATATGATGTGTTACTCCCCCTTAGTCTATGCTTTACTCTTTCGTTAGATATAACGTTTAAGCACCATTGTCCTTTCCTTAGTGATACCAAATCACTTGTTTACTCCATATATTTCTCCCCCTTTTTGTCACAAAATGACAAAGGTACGAGCAAATAAAGAAGAAACCGAAAGGATCTTACAAATCTCAAATGACTTGCAAAACCTATAAGAGTTAAGAACGAGGGTTCCACACACCATTTTTGATAACCAATATCAAAACCAAAACTACAAAGTAATTTTGTTTTGATATGTTACCAAGGAAACAATTGCCCGAAGCAATTTTCCCTAATAGTTTAGCAAACCAAAACTAGACTAAGAACCTTAGTTCCTTTGCTAAACCGATTGTACAAATACAATCGCTTGTTCGATAAGACCAAAATAAAGATCAGAATTAACTCTATTTTTCTCATCAGGTTCTAATTATTCAAATAATAACTTAGACCTTTCACTTTTAAACAAGACAAGTACTAGGTTAGTTAACTAGAATTTCCTGTTAAGGTATTCGATTATACTTGAATAACCGAAACATCCACTTTGATAAGTCTAACTATGATCATAATTAACTTAGTTTCTGTTATCCGTAATCGAATTGGACTAAACAATTCATCCTGGAAACCTTTTCGTTAAGCCATAAACAATTCATACAAACCAATATAAATCAACTTGCATTATTATTTACCTCAACCGGAAGCAATTGAAAAAAACATAGACATTATAGTACCGCAATTGCACCAAAATTTTGTAAGCCTAAATAATTGATACCAATCAATAAAGCAAGATAATAATAGTTTTTCTTAACCGGAAACAATTGAATCACACCCACATCCATACACAAATAATGGAATAAACAACAATTGTACCGAAATTTTGTTAAGCAAAAGCAATAGATATATGCAATAAAATCAGGCTTTTCTTAAACAACAAAACGATTAATTAACAAATTTGTTACCTCAAATTCCGCATCCTCTTATCCCCAAAAATATATATCATTAAGCGCCAGTTCAAGATATAATTATGCCCCGTTTTGTTGTCATCCTCTCATAAGACAAAAGAACAACAACAAAGACCAACCTTTACCAGAGAAAGGTTGAAAACCGATTTTAACTAATGCGATGCAAAAGTTGAAACCCCGAAACACATATGCTTTTATGCTAAACCAAAAAATATTCAACATATTGTGACTTTTTCACATATTTGTTTCAATCAGAACCCCTTATGATCCTTTGATAAAGCCTACCAACATGGGCTAGAACTTAATCCTGCTAAACCAAAAAGTCACCCAAACCATAAGGGCTCACAGAATATGAGATAGAATATTAAGGTCATGAAAACCGAAATCAAACATCCCATAAACATACATAGCAATAATATAAAGCATTCAAGCACATGCTATGTAATCGAAAAACTATCACAAGAAAAACTATAAATTAATAATTTTATTCATAAATAAGATAGTTTTATTCATAATAGACCTTACATAATTATTTAAAAGAAATCAAAAACCGATGTCTATTTTTCTTGGATTAAGTAATACAGCAAATAACTTAATCTCTAGTGGTGCTCTTATTGTTTACTGAAGATTCATCAGTACTCAAATTTGTGAAGCATGTCTCAAGAGACTTATCTGCAACCACTTCATGTTTTCAAGTTCTTCAACTAGAACCTTGAGTTCAGCAAAAACACCTCTTGTTTAATCAATTCTTTCTTTGACAATCTTGATGTTGAACTGTCATAATGCGATTTATTGTAATTGGTATGACCAACTCCAGAAATTGGGGAACAGATCCTAGTAAGAAGTGCAACCGATCACAAGTAGGGGAATCAATCCTTGTAAGAGGTGCAATAAAATCTTAGTGATTGGGAGCCGATCCTATGAATTGTGCAACCGAATACAAGTTAGATACCATATATATGTGGTAACCGATCCTAGTACCTAGTCAACCAATATTTGGAAAGCTAGTGTGACTAATCTTAGTACCCACATGGAGGTAGAACCGAAACTTGTTTTGGTAGAACCGTTTAAACCCATAATTAGTGATTTGATAGGATAATCAATCCCATAGTTCTTGGAAGTCAGATGAACCAATTCTAAACTTGTTTGGAAGTGTGGCAAATCGTTTCCAAGATTGTAAATATGAAAAAGGATTTACAAAGTAAAGATGTCGACATACTTTGAACATGTGCGGTAACTCTTATCTTTTATTGTTCAAAGATATTCCTTAATAGCTAAAGGAGAATCCCGGATCGAAATAAATTAAGAATCTTTTAATTAAGGTTTTTAGTTTTATATGCTTTTAATTTCCAGCAATTAAAATGCATATCTTTAGAAAATAAAAATTGATAATGTGCATTTACTAATTGGAGATTTTCTACTGAGATTTCGGTCTATATTTGGACAAAGCATTTCTAGGAATTATGGAAATCGTATTTGGAAATATATTGCATATCTTGAGAATATTTTCTGTTTTGGAAATTCCTTGGTCTATAAATATTGAAGTTTGCATTTCAAGCAAACTAATCCTCAAAGCCAGCAGGACTACCTAGTTATGTTGTTACTGGTGAAGTCGTCTATTCGGAAAGGAAAGTACCCTAATTAGGAGAAATCTCTTACGACCGCTCATTTTAAAGATTTCTTTGGGATTGGGAAGCTCTACGAGTACCGTTGGTGGGAAACTAGATAATTGCAGTTTATTATTAGTTTTTTATTGATTTGATTGACCTAGTTTGTTGAACTTTGATTGCACCTAGTTTTTTTATGCTTGAGAATCTTCTCTTCTGATATAAGATTCACTCAAACTAGATCAAAGTTTCGACGGGGATCTTTAGACTGTTTGTAGATCTAAAGACATCTTGTGATAATCCATTATTAACATACTCCGTTATGTGTATGATTGACGACAAGAGATTCAAGTTGATTGTGTGCAGGTGTTTATTGAAGATCTAAGAAGATTTCTATTTTGGGTTCATAATCTTTGGTGTGCACAAAACTTGATCGGCTGGGGGTCCAACTATAATCGGTTTATCTTTGTGATAATCTAGATTGATTAGTTGAGTAGATCGGCATCAATATGTTTTTTTGTGATTCGATTGCAAACTCTTGACAAGTACTTTGGTAGTTGTTGTTTGATAGATCTAAGAACCTGACAAATGAGTTTATTGGGATAAACGGAAGAGCCTTTTGCCAAACTTATATCACGTTGTTTGAAAAGAGTTATTACCGAATAGATTTGTTATTCCTTTACTGTATGGAATACGAACCAAAATTGTTCCAAGTGCGTGACTTATTGCAAGTTGGAGGCGCAGGGATATAGATGGAACTAGGTGAACTATAGGTTTAGTTGATTGGTATCAACTATACGAAGTTGGTTTAGTTTTTTTTTATAGCGGTTTAATCCTGAGAGTATTCAATTTTGTACAAGGTCCTGGGGTTTTTCTACATTTGTGGTTTACTCGTTAACAAAATCTTGCTGTGTCTTTTACTTTTCTATTTCCGCAATTTTAATTGTTTATTATAATTATAAGTAAAATACACAAACGATAATTCCTATTTACTTGATAGCAATCCTATTGTGTATGGTTAAGTCTGAACCTATTATCAAGTAAACATACTTCGTTGTTGTATTGTCTCGATCTTGTATCCATAGTCAATCACACAAGTTATCTTGTTGTCGTATTGTCTCGATCTCGTATCCATAGAAGATGACACGAAATGTGAACCGATTAGTTGTATTATCTCGACTCAGTCCATAGACAATCACTTTCGGAGAAGGGACTTATAGGTGAAAATTTTTTAGATTGAGGTTTATTTGGGTACCCTCGGCTTTTCACATTCCTCTTCGGGGAACCACTAGAGCGACAATTACATCATTCATTAAGGAATACATCATTTGTCGGGTTGGCGTTCCTAAGCACATCATTACTGATAACAGTACTCCCTTTGACAACAAACAAGTACGCAAATTGCTTGAGTAATATGGAATTAAGCAAGTCCTCTCCACCCCTTATTACCCTCAAGGGAATGGGCAAGCCGAAAGCACCAACAAAACTCTGATTCGAATTCTCAGTCGAACACTGCATGATAATCCCTGGACGTGGCATGAACAACTGCCTATGGCGCTGTGGGCATATCGAGCGGCACCTAGGATCTCTATTGGCGTTTCTCATTATTCACTTATCTATGGCGCAGATGTAATTCTCCCAGAAGAGATTAAAATCCCGTCGTCTAGGATTGCAGCAACAAGTGGAGTCCAATGGAATGAGGCCGAAGCATCGAGTTCCAGAATCGCATAGTTGGGTACTCTGGACTCCGGGAGAATTAAAGCGGAAGAGCATGCTCAGGTGTACAGAAATTGGATCTCCAGAGCATACAATAAAGCTGTAAAACCTCGATTTTTTAAAATAAGAGATCTGGTGTTAAAGACTGCCAAGCACATTCAGCAAGACATGTCCGCACCAATTTTTTCTCCAAAATGGGAAGGTCTTTACGTGATCACCAAGGCTTATAATAGTGGCTACTACAAGATTTCCAAGGAGGATGGAGGCAAGTTGGAAGCAGTCATCAATAGAAAATGGCTCAAGGTATACTACGCCTGACCATTATTCCATCCCTCACCGTCTCACGACACGACCAGTCGGGAATTTTTCATTTCTCTCATATCTGAGTTATCAAGTTCTTCATTAGTTAAAGCATATTAATGTAAACTCTATTTGCTTACCAAAACCCAATGCAAACCAAAAAAAAAAAAGACGATCAAACGTTTTTATGCCTACTTATTCAAAACAATAAAATATAAGTATGTCTCAGAAAAGGCCATCCAACAAGTTGTAGTCCCTTGAAAGCACCATTTTAAGCCTATACAGATACCTTTTAGTCATACTCTTCAAGTTTTGGATCGCTTGTTCCACCTTCTCAGATTCCGTATCCAAGAACTTTTCCTCCTCCAAGATGGCTTTCGCAGCAGGAACGACATTGGAGATGATACCAGCTCGATAAACTTTGATAATATCAAGGCGCTGCCGCAACCAGCTCACGTTGAACTCCATGGATTCACAGGTAGATACCATGTTTTCCCACTTTTCAACAGTTGATTCAGCAACATCATGTATGGATGTACCTTCCATCTCGGCAACCATGGGTAGGAGACAGTTCAGCGTGATAACCAAAGCAGACGAACAATGCCGCACCACGTTCCTGGTTGCAATGTGGATGTGTCTTCTCCATATTTTTTTGTACAAAGGCACAAACTCCTTCCGCAATAAGAATTCACCAACATCCCGGTAATTATAAGATAAACATTTCATATGAATATCAAATGGCAAGCCCGCATTAGGGTACTCGTAAGAGGAGATACCCAAATCAGCATCTTTCAGGTCTGTATCAGTAGGTGTATTTGAGCTTGAAGGAAGAGGAGTAGTCAAATCATCTTCGTCAACCACTGTTACACATGCTTCAGCAGAGTACCTCTACAAAAAATTAAAAAAATATATTTACCTACCGGCCATGGAAAACAAACACCTATTCACCAGTGAAAAGTATACCGGTATAATCTTCTTGACTCAAATGATCCGAACATGGGAGTTTCCACGAGACCTGGGGATTCATCCACTCTGAAAAACGATGTTATACGTCAAAAATAAAATGAGGAATTATCACTTCAAAATCAAGAGATAATTAAAGTCATACTATGGATACAAGCCGCTTGCATTTGGTAGAAGAGTCTGGCTGGGTCAAAGATGATCCACTTCTGTCTGACATGATGAAACGATATGGGTTCAACATGAGATCCTCTATTCCAAAATGAGAAGAATGGTTTAGTTTCACTTGTATATGTATATACGTTGTAGGAATTCTAAGAGGAAGCGGGTGTTGAACGACTGCAACAAGACTTATCCGATAGAGGAGGATTCAACACCAACCAAGTCATGCTTCTTGTTGAAACCCTAATTCAAGCCGGGAGAAGATTGGCAGGTAGTCAAAGAAGAATGCTTTCATCCCAGCAAAGCTTGCTGGCATGATCGGATTGCAATCGTTATCTGGCGGTCAAATTCGAACTCAAGACAACCGCCACTTCCCTGGTAATGTTTATTCACCTCGACTTGATCATTTTATCTCTTGACTGTCACCATCTAGTGCTTACCCTGCAATAATGTCATTGTTACGTGCTAAGAAGAGGACTTAATGTTGATGGTGGTTTGTAGTTAAGGGATAAAATTGTGAAACCTTGTATTTAATGCGCTGCCATCCTGCAAAGGAAACAAAATCCATCCTGCCGCTCTTCGCTCACGTATATATTGAGCAATTCAATATATTTGTATATATAAAATTTACTCAGAATGGTGCATGTAGTAACATTCCCAAATATTCTATGAATTTTATCTTCCACCGGCATTATTCGCTAATGCATGTCTTGCCTAATATTTTCCTATGTGAAAAAGCGGGGTCTAACAACCACACCCAATATTTCGATTAGCAATATGTATGGACAACTCCGAGTTACGTAATAGAGAATCAACTAGACTCAATCAATAGAAAATATCTCAAGGAGTTATTATCTCAATCTCTCAATTTGATTTACTCAAGCAAATACAATCTACGAGTCTTAATAAAAGAGAGATAACTTGGATGGTACCAAAGACCAATATCCAAGTGTCAATCAATTTCAATCAACAACCAAGAAGGTCGGATATTCTAATTGATTGAACAACGCACAACCTGTATTATTTCAATTATATAACAAAATATAATGCGAAAAAGAAATAACACATACACCAGAATTTTGTTAATGAGGAAACCGCAAATGTAGAAAAACCCCGGGACCTAGTCCAGATTAAACATACACTGTATTAAGCCGCTACAGACACTAGCCTACTCCAAGCTAACTTCGATATGGACTGTAGTTGAACTCCAATCAATATCACACTGATCCAAGGTACAGTTATGCTCCTACACCTCTGATCCCAGGAGGATACTGCGCACTTGATTCCCTTAGCTGATCTCACCCACCACCAAGAGTTGCTACGACCCAAAGTTGAAGACTTTAATAAACAAATCTGTCTCACACAGAAAAGTATACAAAGATAGATAAATTCGTCTCCCACGAATAAACCTATGAGTTTTGTTCCGTCTTTTGATAAATCAAGGTAACATGAACCAATTGATAAAACCAGACTTATATTCCCGAAGAACAAATCAGCTTTATCAATCACCTCACAATAAACTTAATCGACGCAGAGAAGAAAATTATTGAGGAATCACAAACGATGAGATGAAGTGTTTGTGAAAACTTTTATGCCTTGCCTATCGGAGATAGAAATCTCAAGACAATTATTACAATTGTACTCGTACGAAAGAAGATGCAAGATCAGATCACACAACTACGATAAAAGTAATGTCGGTCTGGCTTCACAATACCAATGAAGTCTTTTAGTCGTTAACCTGGTTTTAGAAGAAGAAAATCGAAGGTTAAAGAGGAATCGACTCTAGCTTAGAAAACTAGTATCACAAAAAATGTGTGGGGAATAGGTTTCCAAGTTTATAGAGTTCTCCCTTATATAGTCTTTCAAATTAGGGTTTGCAATCAATGTTATCTTAGTAACAAAGCATTCAATATTCAACGTTAGATGAAAACCTGATTAGATTCAAGCTAATATTTATCAACCATTAGATCGAAAAAAGCTTGTTATACACACTTGTAATGCACGTTTCTAGGCTTGTGTAACCGTACCCAAACTTGTACATTAGTTGGTTCAACACTAGTTAACCAAATAGTTAGCCGTATGATAACTTTCAGATCAACCATATTCTTCTTCACCATAACTAGTCCAAATGACTCAAATGAACTAGTTAGAGAGTTGTTCAATTGCTTAAATATTTATATACTACATAAGACACAATTGAAGCAAAAACGATGTGATTCACTCGAATCGATTCATGAACTATAAAGCCACGGTTTGCAATAGCATTCCTTAGTTTATTAAGATAAGTTCACAAACATCGTTTTTAGACATAACCAACTCAAGTTCACGAACTTAAGTTCCCGGATGGAGTTCACAAACTCCAGCAGAAATTCTCGGTCGAGAACTTCCGCCAGTTCGCGGAATGAAGCTCACGCACTACACCGGTTTCACTTGATCAACAGAGTTCGCAAACTTCGTTTCAAGCAATAAGGACTTATACATATATGTGTTGCCACAACAATGCTTATATCCTCCAATGGTTATGTAGTTGCGGGATTTCCCACACTACACCCTTGTTAAGATTCTGCTATAATCAACTCATAATTGAAGATGAAAAATGACATTTTATTATTTTGGTTTCAGAAATGTATACAGAAATGGAAGAATTCAAGATTACAACTATTCTCTTGAAGTTTCTCTCTCCTCAAGACTTTCTTAACTCTCAAAAATACATCATCCTTTTCTGGATACATTGAGTCTATATTTATAGGGTAGTTACATAGTGGATGACATCTAAGTTTTCCTCTTATTTCGGGTTGATTCTGCGATTGTACCGCGATAGTTACAATGTTAAATCTCGCAAGTTTTGTAACCATCGCAGAACTAACATGGTTTTCTTAAGTTTTCTTTAGTCGTCAGGTATTACGTCTCTATTTTTTGAAGGCTTTTGTGACACTCATGAAGTGTTGATATAAAATCTTGCGGTGATGCTCGCTGTGAAGTGTTGTTAATCTCGCAGAAAATAGATGTAGCGATATTCTGGTCCTACATCTTGACTCTTATCATGTCTTTTCTGCGAAGAAGAGAAGATCATGAGAATTTTAAAATGCTGCAACTATTTATCTTTTCAGATTTCCCTATTCTGACACGTTTCTGTACCCTTCGCCAGCTGTTTTCACATATTCTCTCTTCTAATGAATTTATGACACGTCCTCTCTAACCGTTGCGATCTGACCGTTCATGTCTTTTCTTAGCATTTATTTCGTTCATCTTCTCGATAAACCTCTTCTTCTATAAATACTCCTTTCATTCTTTTCTTTTCCTCTTTTTACTTTCTTCTTCTTTCTCTGCGTAACTTCTATGCAAGTTTACTGTTCTTCCGTAAATTGCGCGTCTGTCATCGCTGTGATTTATTTCTTATTTTTTAACCTTTTCTTTCATTCCCATACTCAAAAATGGTTGTTGCTGGTGCTAAAAACTTGACTGCTTTTAATGAGATGCGAGAAAAGCTCAAAAGTAAAGGTTTTACCTTGTCTACAATTCCAAGTCAAAGCCCTAAATCTGAACTTTCTATCAAACTATTTTATGATCATCAATGCTCTCGCCAGAATATTATAGTATCTCTAGGTCAACTTGAAGCTGGTCTTCCCCTTCCTCTCTATGACCCAGAACTCCCATTATTCTATCAAATAATATCTGACGAGAGGTTCTCGCGAGAAATATATCAATTAGGTGGAGATTGTATCAGATTACTGCTTGAATATGCTTCTCGCGGTGCTGATAAAGGATCTCGCTATCCTGAAGCTCCGAAGAATCCTCAATTCAAGGATGTTCCCATTGTCTTTGCAGATTATACTGTGGATAATTTCTTCAAAAATTACAAGATAGTTCCTATGAAGATGGATAGTACTTGCTGGGGTGTCCGCTTGAAGAAAGAGAAGATCTCTGATGATGAGGCTCTTATGTTAGACATTGATTGGCATACACCTACCAATCAATGCCCTCGCTACTCCAGTGATTATAAGTGGTTTATCTTTCCGTTATGTCTTGAAGGTCCTTACATATCTGGTTCTCTCTCATTACCTGTGAATCTCTCAGTGTATGAGCCATGGGTCTTCAACTGGCCTGAAAGATCTAAAGAAGTATATCCTCTCAACTTTTGGCATTATTATTATTTACTGTCTTCTTCCTATTTTTATATTCTCGCTAAATATTTAGATCTTTCGTAGATTGATAGATAGAAGCTCAGCTATCAAACTTTTAGGAAACCCAACACTTTCTTAGCTCTTAAATCTTTCACTGATGAAGTAAGAAATATCTCTTCATTAATTTTAACAATATATTGTTGCCCCTATTTCTTATCTTCATCTGTGCTCGCAGGAAATTGAAGAACTATAGCGAATAAAACTCGTGAGAACTAAGGAGAAACCTTCAAAGGATAAATCTACTGTTCCTCCCAAAGGAAAGTCTTCTGCCCCTCGCGGTGAAGAATCTGGCGATCAGGATAAATCTGATGTTCCTCCCAAAGGGAAGCCTTCTGCCCCTCGTGGTGAAGAATTTGGCGATCCTCCTTTGAAGAAAAAGAAAACCCGACCTTCTTCTTCTTCAACTCCTCAACCCACTCCAGAAAATCCAAGTGTTGATTTTGACAAGGATAATAATAACGAGGATTTTAA
This sequence comes from Papaver bracteatum, assembly GCA_023529315.1. Lineage (NCBI taxonomy): Eukaryota > Viridiplantae > Streptophyta > Magnoliopsida > Ranunculales > Papaveraceae > Papaver > Papaver bracteatum. The sequence goes on along the minus strand of JAJJWX010004446.1, from coordinate 30,110 downwards.
TGATAACAGCTTCCCTTCTATAAAGAATTCTTCTTCTTCTGATTCTTCGATGGCTCATTTATCCAAAATTTTTGGCAAGAATATGTTTGGCATCCCAAATGAGTATGGAGATGAAGATATTAATGAAATATCCAATTCCCTCGCCAATGTCTGCGATGGTCCCATAATAGCTGACAGTGATACTCTTCGCGGGGTTTCAAGATCGCTGACTCCAAGTCTTTTAAATTCACTTGGAAGCCTGGTATGTTTTTACTTGTTCATCCCTTTTGTGTATCTATTGATATTTTTGTCAGACATTGATTTATATAGTTCTATCGCAGGTTGGAAGAGCCGCTTTTGTTGTTGCTTCTGATTTAGACAATAGGCGTATTACCTATGAAAAGAAAGCTGCTAATCTTCGTCAAGATTAAGAAAAACTAGAAGTTGAAGTTATTGAACTTCGCAAAAAAAATAAGTAGCTGGAAACTGAAGCTTCAGTTGACAAGCAAAAAATCTCTGATCTTGATAAAGCCAATCAACAACTCTATGGTATGATTTATTTCTTTTCTCTTTTAATTCTTCTCACCCTATCGCAGCTTATTCAAGCAACCATTTTTGCAGATATTTATGGTCTTACTGATGAGGCTACACTCTTCCAATCTTTTCCTGATCCTGTAGATGATAATACCCTTCTTTCTTTCCTTAATAATTCTTTAAGTAATTTCTCAGATGATAAGATTGAATCCCCTTCCATAGATGAACTTAAATCCAAATTCAATCTCTTAAAAATTGAACACAGATTCAATTTAGGTTTGACCAACAAGTATAGGCGCTTTTATCTTGATTCAAAGAAAGAAGTAGATAGATTAAGAAAAAGAAATGGTGATCTTATATACGAGAAAGATCTTGCCATCAAAAATGGCTCCAAGACCCTAGCAAACTTCCATAAAACTCTTCTTAATGTTCAAATGGAAAGAGATAAGCTTATCCGCGAGAATGAAGATCTTCTTGCGAGGGAAACTCAAGTTCGATCTCGTCTCCTTATTAATAGCGATGATGAGTTTGCTTGGGCTGCGAAGATTCTTGATAACGCCATAACTAATTTAGGTGTAGATGTTAGTCTTCATGCTGATCAAGCGGCTTTAATTAAAGACATGATTTCTGAAAGAGAAGGTTATCACTCTTATGATTTCCCTGAATTATTTCCTAATTGAATCATCCTTATATGTATTAACTTTGTTATTATTTTCTCGCAACATCCGAAAAGAACTATCGTAAAAGATTTGATGAGTTAGAAGCAGAGAAAAGCCAACTCACTGGAAATCTATCTTCTCGCAATGAAAAGTATTCTAGATTGAAGGAAAACCTGAAAATCTCATCTTCAAATTTTAGGAATGCCCTTATCTGTGTTCATAATGACGCTGTTAAACTAGTATGTAATGATCATGGTATCCCTCATTCTACATACCCCGATCTTGCAAAGGAAATTCCAGCTGATTCCCCAAATTTAGTTATCTCTAATAGCGAAGCTGAGGAGTCTAGCGAATATGATGAAGAATTATCTGGCGAGGAAGAGAGATCTGACTTGGATAGAGATAATTATGATAATAATGGAGAACATAAATCCGTTAATGAAGAGAAAGAAAAGAGCTCTGATGAAAATGGTGATGGATCTACTTAGTCTTGTTTCTTCTCTGTTTCTTCATTGTAAATTTTGTACATTTATTTTTGCTTCTCGTAACATCGTTGCGAGCTTCTCCAACTTGATGTGTAAACTTCTTTTGCTTTTATCTGTTATGAATTAGAAAACAATTCTTTTTCTGCAACATAATCAATCAATCATAATTATTATCCTTTAATTATTTGTATAAATGTATCATCTATGCAATTTTATCATATGATGGATGAATAATAATTTCATCATTCTATGCATTCCCATACTTGCCTCTACTATTCATCTAAAATATGAAAAAATTGAGTAGAGATTAGATATTAGTTGTGAATCAAATTAAATTTGCCTCATTATTGGCGATGTTATCGCTAGAAATAATTGCATAACTTTATGACTTTTGCGTTGAATCGCAAATAACATAAATTCTGCGATCATTATCGCAATAATCTTATGGTCTTATTATGCCTTCCTAATTAAAGGTTTTATTTTTCCATATCTTTTCTTTCTGCGACAAAATCGCAGGACGTATTTACATTTGCATGTATTGACCCATTGATCTTGTCTTATCAATATTTTTTTCAACATCTCTGCGATAATATGATAAGTATAAACTCTCTTGCAAGAATTAATCCTTATGACATTGCCGTCTTGCGATGAAATCGCAGGACGTCTTTACACTTGTTAAATGTAAATACCCATTGATCTCATCTTAAATTTTTCTCTTTTGGCTATTTGCCATTGTATAAATTTCCTCACGCGACAATATGACAGTCCTAAATGTTCTTGCGATCATAAAGCCCCATGACATTGTCGTCTTTAGACACTTATCAGCTCCCTAACGGAGGGTTCCACCCTTATCTTCCCCATAGTTGCCCCTTCAAGGAGGGAACATCGGCCATACAATACTAGCTCCTCCCATCCAGATTTTCCAAGCCTCTTGTCCTTTATGCCTATATGGCTTATAGTTACAAGACTGCACCCTAAGTGGGGTTTTCTTCAGGCCGAGTGCATCGTAGCCAAGACTTACCAAGAATGGCCAGGGTAGTTTCGTACGCCCCGGGCACCCTTGTCTCAACCGTGTACCTCGGCGCCTTGGTCATACTCTGCACTCCTTAGATGAGGTCCTTAGTCGTCCAATTAGGGTATAACCTTATATAATTGGAAATCCAAGATCCCTCTCCTGGATGGGTTATCTTTAACCCCAACATCTGCATAACTCAGGTTCCAGCGGCGGTATAACCTCTTCACTGAGTCATGTCAAGAGATATCCCCTTATATGACGCACTATTAGGTCTTACATTTGCCTCTTGTGAAATTGTATTCGCGAACTAAGGTGCACGCCATAAAGGTTTGTCCCATTCTATTAATCTCTGCGAAATTTTATTCGCGTTTCTCACGAGCATTGTAACTCTGATAAAATTTCATTTCTTTGATTTTCTTGTAAAATTTTGCAATTCTTTCAAACAGAGTACTTTTTTCAATTGCATTTTCTTTAAACATATTATGCATAAGTTTCTTTAAATTTCATCATTTTACCTTTTTTACTTACTATCTCCTGGTTTTGCTTTTCTGTTACGTTTTGCTCTTTTTTCTTTATCTGGGAGATGCTCGCCATTTTCTTCCTCTCGCTGCTCTATTAAATCAATCATCAATCTTTCACATCTCTGTCGTTGCTTGATTTTGTACTTCCAATTGCTCTTCTTCTCAGCTCTTTCCTCGCAAGATTTTATATCAATCTCATAACATTTCTTTCTTTCTCCCCAATCTCCCTTAATAACTCCGACACCATCGGGATGAGGAAACTTAACACACTGGTGAAAAGTAGATGCTACACCTAATATCACATGTAGCCAAGGTCGACCAATTAGGGCATTGTAAGGTAATTCAATGTCAACAACACAGAACAAGATCTTGGAAGTTATCCCTTTCAATGGAATCCGCATTTCAATTTCCCCTTTGGGTTTATTGGCAGTACCATTAGAACCATAGATTTTATATATTGAAGGAATTAGATCTTCGTCTTTCCCGCCCATGGTCTTATAGGTATGATAAAATAGTATATCAACTGAGATGCCTGTGTCTATCAGAACTCTATTGATAGCCCAAGAGTCTTCATTTTCATCATCATTTCCTCCATCTTCTTCTTCTTCTATTTGCTTTGGATCTCTAACCTTACTACCAATGGATTATCATGCTGCTCGCCAGGTTCTGGTATTTTTTGTGCAGTGAAAGATATAATTTGTTTCTGCCATTCTTCTTATGGCGAAGCACTCGCGATATTCATTATCTCTCTTCCATCTGTGTCTCTCGCGAAGACTCTTCTTAGAACATTATCATGGAAATCCTCTATTGTTCTGTGTGAATGTACAATGGAATTACAAAACAAATTCTTTGCTTTAGCCCCAACTTCTATTACGAATTATTCTGCTCCTTTTACAGTATTTACCCTGCGAATTCTGGTGCTGGAGGCAATCGTTGAGATTGTGGTTGTCCTAGTAAAAAGTGGTTTAGCTTTCCTTGGTCAATCATCCTTAAAACTATTCTATTTACATTTATGCAATCATTTACTGTGTGACCATGAAAGTGATGGTAAGGACAAAATTCTTGACTACGATTATTAGGATGTGGTTCTTTTCCCATATTCCATGGAGATGGTATATTTTCCATCAAAATGATAGATTCCCAGTTTTTTTTCTATACTAGCATTTAGGGGAGGTATCTTAATTTCTTCCCATATTATCCTCTGATTTCCTTGGCTTCTGAAATTGTTTTGCCTCCGTCCACCATAAGTTTCTTGCGGCTGATCAAGCCTTTGAATCTTATTATTCCCACCGCGATTGTAATAATTCTTCTCCCTTTCATATTCTTCTTGATCTCGACTGCCCATTGCTACCAATTTCTGCTGGTTATCAGTCTCCACTTTCTCTTGTTGTGCTTGTGAGCTACTCGCCACATTGTTAATCATTTTAGGAAGTAAACTCCCATTTGATGCTACTGAATTGGTGTTCGCGATGGGATATGATTCCATCTCATTTTGTTTCTCCTCCAAAGCAATGTATTCTTCTTGTAGTTCTTGTAATTATCGTAGTTTAGTCATAGTGATTTTATTCTTGACTCTGAAAATTTGTATGTACAGTAGATTGGTCGCGAACATTGCATTGATAAAAGACAAGATAAGATATCTTTCGTCAACTCTTCCTGCCATCTCACTGCACATTGTCTTCCATCTTATGGTTAAATGTTTCAGACTCTCGCCAACCCTCTATTTTAACCCAAACACATCTTCAATACCTGGCCGTGATGAATTGTTGCTTATATATGCTCCCAGAAATGTAGCTTGTAAATGATCAAAAGAAGTTATAGTATTTTTTGGCAATCCCTCAAACCATTTTAGCGCCTCGCCAGTTAAGCTAGATGCAAAATATTTACACAATACATTATCATGATTCTCCCACTGCAGCATACACCTAACATAAGCCTTAACATGTTGTACAACACAGGTAGTTCCATCAAAAATGCTGGTTAATGCTGGTAAGTTGCACTTTAAAGGTATTCCTCTTAACTATACTTCTTGAGTGAATGGAGTTCTTGCAGCTTCTTCAATAGCTTCATCAAGTTGCCTTCTACCTCCTTATCTTCTGTTATTTATTATTCCCCTCATCTCTGCTAATTCTCTTAAAATTTGCTCATTCGCCTTTGAATTTGGTTCCATTGGTCTTTTTAATGCAACTTCCCTTATCCTGCGTTCATGTACCTCTTGTCTTACGAGATTTTATATGTCTTCATCTTCACCCACATTCCTTCTTCTGTGATCTTCTGCTTCACCTTCTTCTTGCAATCGCAGCTGTACTTCTCTGCGAATTTCTTCACTTCTCATCATTTCTCTTCGCTGTCTTTCTATTCTCCTTTGTATTCTATCATACTCTTCCTGGATATTATTATTATAACAATTTTGTGTACGTATCCTTTCTTGATTTTCATGATTATTCTGTCGTACTTCCTCTTGGAATTCTTGTTCTTCTACCTCTGCCCTTAATCTTTCTCTCTCGCGAGCTAGTCGTGCTTGTTCAACATAATGTCTCTTAATTTCTTCCTCAATTATTCTTCGATTTCTTTGGATTTCGCGCCCGTGTAATATCCTTCTACCCTCTTCTGTATTATCTTCATCGTTTTGGTTGTCTTTTCCCTCTTGATTTCTGTTGTTAAATCTATTATCCAAATTTTGGCCACGCGGATCATGGCGATCTTCTATTACCTCTTATTCTCCATGACGTTGTTCTTCATTTGGATTTTGCATTTCCCCCTGTATATTTCCTTTAACATTTCTTATTGGAGAATTTTGCCTTAATTCTTATCTTAATGATCTTGAATTCGATCTAACAGTACTTCTTGATCTTCTATTTTGTAGCCTCAAATTCTCCATTCTTAACTAGTGATTTTGTCTTGTTAAATTTGCACGTTCTTCCGCCTATAATCTTCTTTCCTCTTGTATTCTTTGTCTTGGATCATCTGCTGCTTCATTTTCGCCTTCTTCATGAATTAATCCTTCAACCATTCCTTGATTTCTTTCTTCTCTTCTTATGTCTCTTAATTGTTGATCTTCTACACCTTCCATCGTATCCGATCTCCAAGTATGCACACTCACTCTATCATAATCCACATTTCTATTTTGTATCGATGTTTGTTGATCAGGTTGTGGAATTTGATCTTCTCCTTCAATCCTTGTTCTATTTCTTCTTGTTCTTATCCTTGAAGATTCTCCTAATTCATTTGTTTCTTCTCCTACAAGTATTTTACTCCTCCTTACAGTTGTTGGTGGTTCTGACGTATTTCTCCTTCTTCTAGCCATTTCTTCAACTCTAAAAATTTCTTCAAATCTTCAAATTGTAATTAGAGATTTTTTAGCTTGATTCTCCCTGTTTCGGGCGCCAAAATGTAGTTGCAGGATTTCCCACACTACACCCTTGTTAAGATTCTGCTATAATCAACTCATAATTGAAGATGAAAAACGACATTTTATTATTTTGGTTTCAGAAATGTATACAGAAATGGAAGAATTCAAGATTACAACTATTCTCTTGAAGTTTCTCTCACCTCAAGACTTTCTTAACTCTCAAAAATACATCATCCTTTTCTGGATACATTGAGTCTATATTTATAGGTTAGTTCCATTGTGGATGACAGCTAAGTTTTCCTCTTATTTCGGGTTGATTCTGCGATTGTACCGCGATAGTTACAATGTTAAATCTCGCAAGTTTTGTAACCATCGCAGAACTAACATGCTTTTCTCAAGTTTTCTTCAGTCGTCAGGTATTACGTCTCTCTTTTTTGAAGGCTTTTGTGACACTCGTGAAGTGTTGATATAAAATCTTGCGGTGATGCTCGCTGTGAAGTGTTGTTAATCTCGCAGAAAATAGATGTAGCGATATTCTGGTCCTACAGGTTATATTGTCTAAACTCTCATTTCAATCATTGAAACATTCTCAGAGGGCGTCATATAGTTGTTATTCACAAACTATTTTTCGTCAGAGGAATTTCCAAAATAATTGAAACATAACATGACTTACGTCACTAGGTAAAGATGAACTTGGCTAAAGCAAAAGCTTTACCAACACATATTTCGAGAAACAGATAAGCGAGATATACTCAGCTCGAAATATCATGTGTGTATAATCTTAGTCTATATAGTTGTTGATGGTGGATTTTCAACAAAGGTCAAAACCGTAAAATCATGATACTGCATGTTTCTGATATGGCTTCAGACATTTGATGATTCATATTTTACGAAGCAATGATGAACATGTCTTTCAAAAGGCCTCCACTAGCTGAGCGTTCGATCCCTGGAATTTCATTGTGCCCTCTATGTAGAATAATAGAATTGGGCGGTCCTCCTACATAATTGTTTGTTGAGAGGGATTAACGCCTTTAGGACATCGGTGATGCTCACTGCTCCCTAACTACATGATAGCGACCCTCTACATAGAAGAACGATTGGGCGGTTCTCCGTCAGATTGAGAGCAACAACACCTTCAGGACAGTGACACTCGCTGATCCTGACTATGTAGAGCGACGTGTATAGACTCGGGCATTCTTGTAAGATTCGAGAACGCCCTCGTGATATTAGCCGTCTCCTGACTATGCACATAGATTAATTTTTCCGTTACATTCATCACTGAATTCCCAGAATAATCTATTATTGCTCTTATTCCATGGTCGAATCCACGACCTGATCCCATGGAATGGCAATAACAATTGCTCTTATTCCATGGTCGAATCCACGGCAAGATCCCAGGGAATGGCAATACCAATTGCTCTGATTCCATGATCGAATCTACGACTTGATCTCATGGAATGGAAAAAGTAATTTATCTCATTACTCCGATTTCACGATCGAATTGACTGCTAATCTCATGAAATGTAATAGATAATTTTATTACTCCGATTCTATGGTCGAATCCACAATCCCATGGAATGGTAATGCCTATTTTATTATTCCGAGTTCATGGTTGAATCCACAGCTGATCATATGAATTGATAATAAATAACTACTTATTTTATTGTCTCATTTCATGAATAATGTTACACTGAATTTCATGAATTAGCAATAAATATTCAACCATCGGGCATCTGAACTATCACTGAACAAGCCCCACAGAAATGTTGTAAGTGTACTCGACGATGATGCACGACTGAACACCCGGATGCACGAATGAGCGTCCAAAAATATGAACAAATGAGGAATCCTTCACAAAACAGATGAAAACAACAAATAATAATAAAATAATAGGAGGCGCCCCGGGGCAGGGCCCACTGGCCATCCGGCCATTCCCTAGCCATGGCCAGTCCCATGCCTCTTACATTATTTTTCGTATTTTTGTTACTTTCATGAACTCATGAAAAACTCCATCAATTTAGCAACTTTCCTTGTTTGTGCAAAACTCATGAATTCTCCATAACTTCATGGATTCATGAAATAATACTATAAAATAAGGAAAGGTGTGCAGGACCGGGCAACATGGCCGGCCGGCCATGCCCTAGCCACGGTCCCACACCTTACAATCCTTAGCCTATTATAATAATCGTTCCCCAATTTCATGAAACTCCTCGGTTTCAACAAAGTTCATGGATTCTCCGTAACTTCACGAATTCATGAAATAATAATAATATAAAATAGGGAAAGGTGTGCGGGACCGGGCAACATAGCCGTCCGGCCATGCCCTAGACGTGGCCGGTCCCACACCTTGCAATCCCTAGCTTTTTATAATTATTATTATTCCCTAAACTCATGAAACTCCTTCGTTTCAACAAAAAACTCATGGATTCTTCATAACATCACGAATTCATGAAAATAATATTATAAATTAGGGAAAGGAGTGCAGGACCAGGCAACATGTCCGGCCGCCCATGCCCTAGCCGTGGCCGGTCCCATACCCTGCAATCCCTAGTATTTTATAATTATTACTTTCCTCGAATTCATGAAACTCCTTGGTTTGAGCAAAAATCATGATTTCTTCATAATTTATCATATTTTGCTCAAATCATGAAAATTCAAGGGCCAACGTGGTCACATGACCGGCTAGCCACTCACAGAAATTTTGAATATTAAAATACTCTTATTTTAATATTTACAAAATATTGATTAATTGAGAATACATGCTCATTCCAAAAAAAAATCAAGAATTTCAGTCAAGATGAAACTCTTCTGAAAATTCACAATGTTGCTCGAACGCACATCAAAAAATACTGAAACTCTCAGTACGGAGACACGGATACCATGGCAACACGTACATGCATTAATGACCGACTAGGGTTATTCCTAGGGCTTGCACAAAGCCGGCCCCACATGTTTTCATAATTCTGACCTAATTTGCTGAATTGCTCGTATTGGGCCCAAACTCTCTCCAACCGACCTGGGGATTGCTCAAACGGACAACAGCTGGTCCCGTGACCACTAAGAGCCGGCCCCATGCTCTCTTGGTCGGTCCCATATTTTATACCTAGGTTTCATCACCTGATGTTGAAACTAGCAATAATTCAATAAATGATGAAACCGACACTTAATCATCATTCCTTCACCAGCTCTCCAACTGAGAACCCTGGTACACGCTCACTCGAGCAATTGGGCATCACATGGACGTCCATGGTCCTATGAGGTCTGTCCATCTTTTGCTCATGACCTATTTTCAGAAATTCGTCAACTAATGAGTACTTCATCAAAAATTAGGGTTTTCGAACAAACCCTCAGGATACCCAAGAAAATATTTGATGTTCTTTATCTTTTCAGCAAGAATCCTCACCAAAAGTGGAATAATAATTTCACATGAACAGAGGTAATATTTATCACTCTCATCAAGGATATTTTATACTTCTTATATAATTCGAGGATTAAATACTTCTTAAGGATATTTCATACTTCATATATAATTCGAGGATTAAATACTTCTTATACTTCTTAAGGATACTTCATACTTCTTATATATTTCGAGGATTAAGTAATTCTTATACTTCTTCAAGGATATTTTATATTTCTTATACTTCATACTTCGCAAGATGATACTTCTAATTACTTCTTAAAGCTTCAGAACTTCGCAAAAGAATAGAGGCAAGTATATACTTTTTGAGTTTGATATTCTTTAGCTCGTTCCTTCATCAACAAAGATCAAAAACTACTCCAACAACCACAGCAAGTGATTTTTTCTTAAAGATCGCTCTTCAAGCAATATTCAAGAAAAAAGAGGCAAGATGTAGGAGCGGAATATCACAGCAAATAATAACTTACGAAATTGTGGAGAGAAAATACATTTTGCGAGCAAAGAATATTTTGCGAGCAAGAAGGACATTTTTCGAGCAAAGGAAGCCACGAAGGTTCGCAAGATAATCTTCAAATCCGAAATGGCGGGACAACACAACTGTCATCTATTGTAAAATCATATAAATAGCCATTTAGGCATGAGAAGTAGGAGAGACACAATTTGAGAGAGGAGGATAATTTTAGGAGGAGAGAGAAAAATGTTAGGAGAGATTTATTTTCTTTATCATCTTCTTCCCCAAAAAATTATAGAGCTCCAAATATTCATTAATGGAGGCTCAATTGTAAAATCATGTAATTACATACAATCACTAGTGAAGCATCGTGGATGTAGATCACATTGATCGAACCACGTAAAAATCTTTGTGTCTTTTTATAATTTTAGTACTTTAATCTTCATCTTCACATCAAATAATTGAGATTATCATATTGGATTCTTATGAGGGTGTAGTTGTGAGATAATCCGCAACTACATTTACCTAGAGAAGATATCATGATGTTGCATGAAGAAGTACCCGCGGAATATGAAGCCTTTCTCCTAGGGTTGTCTTTGTCCAAGAAAGCAGGAGCGAGGCACCTGGAAATCATAGGAGACTCAAAGTTGTTGGTCAATCAAATGAATGGTGTGTATTGTCTCAAAGAAGTAACACTCACTCTATTCAGAGCTGAAGCACAACAATTATTAGCTCATTTTTCTGATGCAACTATCATCCATACTAGACGCACCAATAATAGACATGTTGATTGTCTAGCGACTTTAGCATCCAAACTACAGTTTGAAGGGTCATAGAAATCCATCATGGCACAGAGACGTTCTGTATCATCTATTTGGTTTACTCAAGTTGAAGATCCCCAAATGAATGACTGGCGAGCACCCATTATTCACGAGTTGAGCAGTTCTCTTACAGACGGGAAGATCAGTCTCAAGGAATTAAAGAACTTTTTTCTACTGCATGGAGCATTGTATTATCGCAATCTAGATGGATTTTTATCACGATTCCTCAGAAATGAAGAAGAAAATGCGCAACTCAAACGTATACATGAGGAAGTATGTGGGTAAACCCTGGTGATCACACTTTACAGAAGACTTCAAAGACTCGGGTACTATTGGCCCTCCATGGAGACAAAGTCGAGAAAGTTGCAAGGGTCCTATCCCAATTGTCAGACACCACCTCATCACTTGGAGGTTCTAACAATTCACCACACTGGGGACTGGAGAGAACCTTACATAAAATATCTTCGTGACAACGATCTTCCGCCAGAGAAGAAAGATGTGGTCAAACTCATCCAGATAGCCAAACGTTTTGTTTACTTGGAAAGGATTTTGTATCGAAAAAGCTTTGGTGGGAACATCCTGAGATGCTTGGCTGAACATAAAATTCCTACAATCTTGAAAGAAATGCATGAAGGTGAATACCAAGGAAAGAAGAAATTATTTCTCCACATCCATGAAAAATATTACTGGACAACCATGGAATACGATACAGCTGCTTATATTCGGAGATGTCATCAATGCCAAGTTCGTGGTAATCTCATTCACCTCCTTGTCTTTCATTGCATTCTGTGAGAAGTCCATGACCCTTCTATAGCTGGGGACTGGATGTCATTGTGAAGATCAATCCAGCATCTTCAAAACAGCGTGAGTACATCATCACAACAACGGAGTACTTCACCAAATGGGTCGAGGCCATTCCTCTTAAAAGCACCACTGGAATCACAATTGCAGCTTTCATCAAAGATTACATCATTGCAGATTCGGTGTTCCTAAACATATCATCACGGATAATGTAACTCCTTTTGCCAACAAACATGTTACAGAGTTGCTCGAGGAATATGGAGTCAAAAAAAATTTCTCCACACCCTACTATCCCCAAGGAAACGGACAAACGGAGATCACCAACAAAACCCTGATCTAGATTCTTAGTCGAACAGTTCATGACAATCCACAAACGTGACATGAAGAATTACCCATGGCTTTGTGGGCTTACCGAACCGCACCAAGAATCTATATTGGGACTTCACCATACTCTCTCGTCTATGGCGCTGATGCTATTCTCCCGGATGAGATCAATATTACTTCTGCAAGAATTGCAGCGGCCAGTGGGTTACAATGGGATGAAGCTGAAGTATCTAATTCAAGAATTGCTGATTGGACATGCTCGATTCAAGAAGGGCCAAGGTGGAAAAATATGTGGAAACCTACAAACAGAGAGTTTCCAAGGCATACAAAAAAATAAGTCATCTCCAAATTCTTCATCAGAATTACTATCAGGGCCATTGACGATGTCTGGATGAATATCAAGATCGCTGAAATTCCAGTACTCCTCCTTTTCACGCTCAGCTTCAAGGTCATCTTTGACCACTTTCTCAATCTCCCTGGTACGCCGATCCGGCTTAATCTTGTGATCTCGTGGCGCCCACACGGGTTCATCTTCCGAAGCATCGGAATCGCAGGGTACGCCGTCAGCTCGAGATCGAAGTTTCTCCTCAGCTGCTAGTATTTTGCGTCGAATTCGGTCCCTTCTTCGCCGACGATCATCCATGTCGTCATCCTAGGCTTTTCTCTTCATGATCTCAGCATAAGTAACTCTACGATTATTGAGAGGCGCGCCAGGCTATGTTTTCTCAGTACGATTCATCTTAGCTCGTGATTTGGCTGCGCAAACTTTGAAATCCTCTTCAGAAGAGCTGGAAGAATACTCATAATTATAATCATTGCTACTGGAAGTCACCATTGTTTGGAACCAGAAGCATGAAATTACAAATATGCTAACACCGAATTCACAACAAAAATGGAAACCTAAACTCTTACCTATTTACGATTTCACGAACTTAGTGATAACATCGTAAAACCTCAAAAACTTGTTCGTTCTTTCAAACCTGCAAAGCCGAGCAAAAAACTTATTATTATTTAAAGTCGACATTGGCTTTTCATGAAACTATGAATAATTCACATGACCTTCCATGTGAATATTCGTTGATTTTTACGTGTACCTACACTATAAAATCGCACATACTACGAATTCATCAACTCATAGAAATATTGTTTTCTATCAACAATATTTCATAAATCAATATTTGATTTTAAAACAAAAACGTGAATAGGTCATGTAATTAAAAAAAAATCGTGAGTTAATAACTCACGTAAATTATAAAAATAATAATATTTTTTGCTCAAATGAGCATTCGTCTACGAAGCCAGGGTCTTTTCTATTTTTGTAAAATTCCACATGTTCCAAACAAAGTTTTGAAAGTTCTCAAATAAATTATGTCATGAACTCCAGGTCTTTTCAAAATTTTCTTTAACTCTAAGGATTATTATTTATTACTTTTACTACGAACAAACCTACGTTCCTCAAAGTATTTGCAAAATACATGCTTTGAAAATAAACTTGGGCTTTAATGAAACCTAATAAACAAAACTTTTACTACTGCAACTATGCCATGTCTATGCAAAATTTTATGTATCTCTTCCATGTTGGGGATTTTTGTTCGTTTCCTAAACTAACGAAAAACGGGCATTCATACGTTTTCTAAAAAAACAAATTCTTCATAAATCCTACGCACGCTTCCACCTATGAGACCTTTTGTTTTGTGAACAACTCATGAATCATATAACATAGAGAGATAAAAAAATATCTTACCTATCGGCGCCGGAATTCGGTCAGAGTTCGATCGACGACTGCCGACGGTGGAAAGTCTAGCAAATCTTCTTCTTCGATGTTGCTCATGCAAGGATGATGAAGAGAGGGAGAGATGGTCAGTCAACAAATAATAATTTTTTTTAGGGTTACTTACCTTTTATATTAATTTTATTTCCAAAAACCTAATACACATGGGTTTCCTATTTCGGGTTTGGGCCCACGAGCGCTAAACTGACCAAAACTGGGCTTTTTAACTAACCAAATCAACATCACCTCACCTCTCTGTGTCCACAAAATGATGCTCTATCACGCTATTAGGATCCTCACTCAAATATTTTCCCGTACCTCACATCATTATAGCAAACCGAGGATTCTGAGTATACCTTTGTAGACTGAGTTCAACCACAGATCTCATCGACTGAAAATCATCATTTAATACAGAACATGACTGTTCCCCACTAAGCAAGGGACTTAATGTTGATGGTATATTTTCAACAAAGGAAAAAACCGTAAAATCATGAGGCATGTTTCGACAAGGCTTTTAGGCATGCAACGATTCATATTTTATGAAGCCATGATGAATATGTTTTCGAAAAGCCCCACTAGCTGAGCGATTCGATCCATAGCATTTCGTTATGCCCTCTATGCAGAATAACATAATTGGGAGGTTCTCCGTAGATTGAGAGCTTAACGCCTTCAGGACGTCAGTGATACTCATTGTTCCCTGACTTCAGGAGAGCGACCCCTCTCCACATAGAAGAATAGTTTGGCGGTGGACGCCTTCAGGACGTTAGTGACACTCGCCGTTCCCTGACTATGTGGAGATACCGTGCATAGATTCGGGCGGTTCTCCGCAGATTGAGAGCAGTAACGTCTTCAGGTCATAAACAACACCCGTGACTCCCTGACTATGCACCATTCAGAATGGATGTGACGCTTTAACTGGCTAATATATTTTCTGTATTAGATTAATTCTGCCGTGACATTCTCCATTGAATTCCCAGAATGATCTATTATTGCTCCTATTCCATGGTTGAATCCACGACATGATCCCATGGAATGGAAATAACAATTACTCATATTCCATGGTCGAATCCACGGCCCGATCCCATGGAATGGCAATAACAATTGCCCCTATTCAATGGTCGAATCCACGGCCTGATCCCATGGAGTGGCAATAACAATTGTTCTGATTCCATGATCGAATCTACGACTTGATCTCACGGAATGTCAATAAACTACTATATTATCTCATTATTCCAATTTCATGATCGAATTCACTACTAATCTCATGAAATGGTGATAGATAATTTTATTACTCCAATTATATGGTCGAATCCACGATCCCATGGAATGGTAATGCCTGTTTTATTATTCCAAGTTCATGGTCGAATCCACAGCTGATCATATAAATTGATTATAAATAACTACTCATTTTATTGTTCCGTTTCATGAATTATTCTACACTGAATTTCATGAATTAGAAATAAATACTCAACCATCGGGCATCTGGATCATCACTGAGTAAGCCCCACAAAAATGGTGCAAATGTACTCGACAATGATGCATGACTGAGCACCCGGATGCACGAACGAGCATCCAAAAATATGGACAGATAAGGAATCCTAAGCAAAATAGGAGAAAGCAACAAATAATAATAAAATAATAAAATGCGCACAGGGGATGGGCCCACATGCCTGCCTGCCATGCCCTAACCGTGGCCGGTCCCGTGCCTCTTCTATTATTTTTCCTTATTTTATTATTTTCATGAACTCATGAAAAACTCCTTCAATTTAGCAACTTTCCTTGTTTGTGCAAAACTCATGAATTCCCCATAACTTCATGGATTCATAAAAAACAATATTATAAAATAGGGAAAGGTGTGCGGGACCGGGCAAACATAGTCGGCCGACCATGCCCTAGCCGTGGACGGTCCCACACCTCACATTCCCTAGCTTTTTATAATTATTATTCCCTAAACTCATGAAACTCCTCTGTTTCAGCAAAAACTCTTGGATTCTCCATAACATCATGGTTTCATGAAAAATAATAATATAAATTTAGGAAAGTGTTGTGGGACCGGGCAACATAGCCGGCCGGCCATGCCCTAGCCGTGGCCGGTTCCACACCTTGCAATCCTAAGTCTTTTATTATTACTACCTCCGTCTCTAAAAGATAGGCAGGTTTGTGTGTAAATTTGCACACAAACCTGCCTATCTTTTAGAGACGGAGGGAGTATTATTTACCTAAATTCATGAAACTCCTTGGTTTGAGCAAAAATCATGATTTCTCGTCATAACTTCCCAAAATTTTGCCCGAATCATGAAAAACCAAAAGCCAACGGGTCACACGACCGGCTAGCCTCTCACGGAAATTTTAGATGTTAAAATATTCTTATTTTAATATTTACAAGATATTGATCAATTGAGCATACATGCTCATTCCAACAAAAATCAAGAATTTCAGTCAAGATGGAACTCTTCTGAAAATTCACAATATCGCTCGAACGCACATCAGAAAATACTGAAACTCTCAGTACAGAGGCACGGACACCATGGCAACAAGTGCATGCCTTAATGAGCGACTAGGGTCATTCCTAGGGCTTGTACAAAGCCGGTCCCACCCATTTTCACACTTTTGACCTAATTTGTGCAATCGCTCATATTGGGCCCAAACTCTATCCAACCAGCCTTGGGATTGCTCAAACGGACAACAACTGGTCTCGTGACCACAAGAGATGGTCCCATGCTCTCTTGGTCGGTCACATCTTTCATACCTAGGTTTCATCACCTAATGCGGAACCCAGCAATATTTCAGTAAATGATGAAATCAACATTTAATCATCATTCTTTCACCAACTGGCCAACTCAGGACTCTGGTGCACGCTTTCTCGAGAAATTGGGCATCACATGGACATCCATAGTCTCATGTGGTCGGTCCCTCCTTGCTCATGACCTATTTTCAGCAATTCGTCGACTAATGAGCAATAGATCAAAAAATTAGGGTTTTCGAACAAACGCTCAACAAATCATTATTCTGAGCAAGTTCAAACACTAAATAAATTTATGTTGATCCACCAAGCAACATGCAGATTAATTATATAATATTCAGTAATCTACCAATATTTTAATATTTTATTGGGGGAATCTCAAAATTGATCATAGACATGTCAAATTTAAACTTGGGCATGTCAAATTGAATCTTGGGCATGGGCATGGAAGCAAAAGCCTGTGGTCTTGGGCATCTCAAAAATGATCCTAGACATGTCAAATTTAAACTTGGGCATGTCAAATTGAATCTTGGGCATGGACATGAAAGCACAATCCAACGGTCTTGGGAATCTCAAAATTCATCCTAGACATGTCAAATTTAAACTTGGGCATGTTAAATTGAATCTTGGGCATGGGCATGAAAGCACAAGCCCACGGTCTTGGGCATCTCAAAAATGATCCTAGGCATGTGAAATTTAACTTGGGCATGTCAAATTGAATCATGGGTATGTCAAATTAAATCTTGGGCATGGGCATGAAAGCACAAGCCTACGGTCTTGGGAATCTCAAAATTGATCCTAGACATGTCAAATTTAAACTTGGGCATGTAAAATTGAATCTTGGGCATGGGCATGAAAGCACAAGCCTACGGTCTTTGGAATCTCAAAATTGATCATAGACATGTCAAATTTAAACTTGGGCATGTCAAATTGAATCTTGGGCATGGGCATGGAAGCAAAAGCCTATGGTCTTGGGCATCTCAAAAATGATCCCAGACATGTCAAATTTAAACTTGGGCATGTCAAATTGAATCTTGGGCATGGGCATGAAAGCAAAAGTCTACGGTCTTGGGAATCTCAAAATTGATCCTAGACATGTAAAATTTAAACTTGGGCATGTCAAATTGAATCTTGGGCATGGGCATGATAGCACAAGCCAACGGTCTTGGGAATCTCAAAACTGATCCTTGATATGTCAAATTTAAACTTGGGCATGTCAAATTGAATCTTGGGCATGGGGATGGAAGCAAAAGCCTATGGTCTTTGGCATCTCAAAAATGATCCTACAAATATCAAATTTAAACTTGGGCATGTCAAATAGAATCTTGGGCATGGGCATGAAAGCAAAAGTCTACGGTCTTGGGAATCTCAAAATTGATCCTAGACATGTAAAATTTAAACTTGTGCATGTAAAATTGAATCTTGGGCATGGGCATGAAAGCACAAGCCAACGGTCATGGGAATCTCAAAACTGATCCTCTATATGTCAAATTTAAACTTGGGCATGTCAAATTGAATCTTGGGCATGGGCATGGAAGAAAAAGCCTATGGTCTTGGGCATCTCAAAAATGATCCTAGGCATATCAAATTTAAACCTGGGCATGTCAAATAGAATCTTGGACATGGGCGTGAAAGCACAAGCCTACGGTCTTGGGAGTCTCAAAATTGATCCTAGACATGTCAAATTTAAACTTAGGTATGTCAAATTGAATCTTGGGCATGGGCATGAAAGCACAAGCCAACGGTCTTGGGAATCTCAAAACTGATCCTTGATATGTCAAATTTAAACTTGGGCATGTCAAATTGAATCTTGGGCATGGGGATGGAAGCAAAATCCTATGGTCTTGGGCATCTCAAAAATGATCCTAGACATGTCAAATTTAAACTTGGGCATGTCAAATTGAATCTTGGGCATGGTTTTTTTTTTTTTTTGGTAAGTCTTAGTTTATTAGAACCAAAAAAACGTAATTACAAGAATTACAAAATGGGAGGCTCGAGGCCTCCCCACCCCCATAAACCAAAGGGGCACACTAGAAAACACACAAAACACAAGAAGCTTATAAAAAGCTTTCTAACACAAAAAGGAACAAAAGAGTACAACAAAAAACTAATATCGTTTTCGACCAACTCTAAAATTCCTCTTCTTAATGCTCGCAATTGTTTTTGCCAAATCAAACTCCTGAACTTGGAGGTTGTAATCATCATCAAAATATTCTTCATATTCATCTTCATATTCATCGTCTTCTTCCTCTGAAGCATAATTACCACCCTAATGATTAGCATGATAGGAGATTGGGGTTTTTTATTTACCATGAACTCCTTTTTTTCCTTGTAGTATTCTTTTCTAAATTCTGGATTTCTAATAAAATTAGTCCGCACCTGATCATTTTCAATATTGCTCGCCTCGTCTAGTTCCTCACTGGACAAAATATTCCTCATATCAAAAACAACATCATCCAACCTCTCCCTTTTCTTTTATAATTCTTCTATTCTCTCTAGGAAAGCTTTCTTTTTATCTGTTTCAACATGTGCATCCGGTTTATCATCAGAAATTGCACCCCATTCTTTTGAATTCTTAACTTCTGCTGCCATATTAGCTGCCAGCAGCTCCGCATCTGTTTCAACATGAGCATCCAATAAAGCATTTTCACTTTCCAATATTCCCTCTTTTAAAAAATCTTTGTCTCCACGCCCCAATTCAGTGTTTAGAGAATCAAACGAATTCTTACAAATTAATTCAGATGGACCCTCCACAAAAGGAGTTAAAGTAAAAGGCTTGCCCTTTACATGCTTCCACTCATTGGAATTAGCCACCCCCACATCACCCTTCTTTGTATTAGTTTTTTGAACATTGGATTCTTCAAAATTCTGTTGAGTTTGAGAAAAAATAGTAGTTTGCTTACCTTTCTCATATACTTTATCAATCCTTTCACTTGACTTTGAAGTCTTCGAAGTGCCAGCTTTTTCTGAATTCTTTTTACCTTTTTGTCCATTCTCTGTAGCACCCTTTCGAACAGCAATGGCCTCTTTTTCAGCAATAGCGTTTTTGCACCTAATAAGCTTCATCTGAGCATCACGAAACTCAGTTGAATATTTTTCAAGCTCCAATTCCAACTTTTTAGCATCACCAATAGCAGATTGATGTTGCCCATTAGATGTACCAACTTCCGTAGGAGTATTACTCCTCGCATCCTCATCATCTTTT
Source organism: Papaver bracteatum (assembly GCA_023529315.1). NCBI lineage: Eukaryota > Viridiplantae > Streptophyta > Magnoliopsida > Ranunculales > Papaveraceae > Papaver > Papaver bracteatum. Next base: position 10,031 of record JAJJWX010004446.1, on the reverse strand, counting down.
CCCTGATTTGCATTGCCGGTATCACCATCAACACCTTTGGGATGCCACTTCTGAACATTCTTCACTGAATTTTTCTTGTTCTTCTTTCTACAATCGGTATCAACATGACCAACAATTTTGCAATAAGAACAAAACTTGGGTATTTTTTGTAGCTCTACAAACTGATCAAAACTTCTACCCCCCACTGTTACCTGAATTGAATCTGGAATTTTTTTTGCAAAATCAATATTAACCAAAACAGCTGCATAACACCCATACTCATGATTCAATGTCTTCTTATCTACCATAACTGGATTGCCAAGAGTTTTTCCAAGAGATAACAGAACTTTTTCCGTCCATAGCTCTACATACAAAGCATGAAAATTGACCCAAACAGAAGCATGAGAAGAACTCTCTTTATCCGGATCAAACCATGGAAACCAATCCTGAAGATGTAACTCTTGTTGATTGACTTTCCAAGTTTTCTCACGGACTTTTAGCTTGTTCTCTTCAGATGAAAACTTGATAATAAAAAAGCCCTTATTCATAGGGGTGAATTTTACCATCGCTGGATCAAAACCCCATTGATTTTCTAGGGATCTTGTAACATCATTAAACTTTGCAACCCTAAAATCCAGTCTTCCAATAAGACTGAAATTCCAGGACGCACACCCCTTTTGAAAAAAATCTAAAGGAAGTTCCACAGAGGGTTTATCATCGTTGAAACTAGGATTTGGCAGACTGCCAATATCTATTATAGTATGATTCAGATTTTGTTTACCTTTAACCATGTCTGCAAACGAAACCGGCTGTTGTTGTTTTTTTTTGTTAAGTCCGTAAATATATTGATGAATAACAAAAGGAAGCAACAAAAAATATTAGGGGGTAGAACCCCTAAAGAAAGTACACACTAAAATAAAACACTATTTTAATCTAAAATAAGATACATTATTATATTCCAACGTTCTTAAGAAGTAAGGTCTTTCGTCATAAGTCAAACCCCTCCCATTCCGAAGGAGGAAACCTCTCTTAGCCATCTTGTCTGCCGAGAAATTAGCTTCCCGATAGGTGTGCACAAAGCGAATCGTTTCATACTCATTAGAAATCTTCCTCCATCTTTCCCTGGAAAACCAAGGAATGTTACTGTTTTGAAAAGCCCAAATTGTACTCAAAGAGTCTGAGCGGACCACCACCTTACTTACATTTCTGTTTAAAGCCCATTCCAGGCCCACTATCACTGCATAAACCTCTGCAAGAAAGTTATTTGTTGTGCCCAGACCAATGCTCATAGCTGTCACAAAGTTGCTTTCATGATCTCGAATAACCACTCCTGCTCCCGCCATTCCCGGATTTCCCTTCGCCGCACCATCGTAACAGAGAAGAAGCTCTCCCCTGTTAGGTGGCTCCCAAGTGCAAAGGACTGGCCGCACTGATTTAACTTGATGATGACCTACCCGGAAGCAGTTCAAAATCATCAGGTCAGCTGTAGTATTGTGCATAAAGCTTTTCAACCGAACAGCGTATTCATTAATCAACCGAAAGATTCTACATTTCATAAAATGTGGACTGACTGCGACGTTGTTGAAGCAGGCCAAGTTTCTTGTATTCCACAATTCCGAGCGAATAACTAGTATGGTTAGAATCCATAAGTCTTTAACCATTCTACTCCTACCTTTTGCAGCTTTATAACAAGCAACCAGATCATAGTTCAACTGAAGATTGAACAAACCCGAAGCCCACAACCACATTTGAGAAGCAATACTTCATTTCCAGAGAATGTGTTCCAAATTTTCTTCTTCATTCTTGCAAAGGTAACATCTGTTTGGCATTTCCCTTTTGAATCTGTTCTTCAACTTGTCTTGCGTTGCACAAGTATCTCTTACAAGCTTTCAGTTACAGTCGCTGCCACTTTGGATGAATTGCTCTCCTCCATAACAGACCATAGACCTCCTCCGTAGCAAACTTTTTACGCAACAGGCTCTTTGCTGAATTTACAGAAAAATTACCCTTCATGTCTGGTTTCCACACCCTGCAATCTTGCCCCCCTCGGAGAATAGGAAGGTTGTTGAAGTTTACCCCTGCTATCATCAAGTTTTGATAGTGTTCTCCCTGTATCTGCCACGAATTATTGACAATAATATCATTTACCATGACAGTTCCATCCAGCCCTTGATTTCCCAGCTTGTCCGCAATACACATATCATTTTCGTACCATGTATCAAAGTACAGAGAAGTATCCCTTCCATCGCCTAAAATAACTTTTGTGTTCTTCTCCACAGTGGACTGAATTAATCTGATGCCGTGAAATGAAGACTTCACTCCATGCTTCTTAATTCTACCCCTGCGGTTAGTGTACTTGGCCCATAGGAACCTTGCCCATTTCTTTTTGGAAGAACGAATGTTCCACCACAGCCTCATAAGAAGAGCCTTGTTCGTCACCGCCATGCTAGAGATTCCCAAACCCCCATCCTTCAACGGACAGCATACCTTAGGGAAACCCACCACGCACTTTCTAGGCACCTCAGCGTCTCCCGACCAAAGGAAGTTGCGAATTACCCTTTCAGCCTGGATTATGAACTTACTCGGCCATTTGTACACCGCCATGTTGTGGACTGAATAGCTTGCTATAACTGCATTGATGAGAACGATTCTGTCCTGAAACGACAGCATCTTACCCTTCCAAACAGACAGTTGAGTCTTAATCTTGTCGATAACATTGCTAATGTGACGGTATCTAACTGCCCCGGGCATGATTAGAACACCTAGATAACGGTCAGGAAAAGTAGACACTTCCATACCCAAAATAGAAGTTATAGTCCTTCCCCTCGACAACGACCCTCCCCCAAAGAAAATCTTACTCTTCCGACGACAGACAGTTTGGCCAGAAGCAGTTTGGTAAGTGTCAAGTAGCTCAAGAAGGTTATACACACTCTTCAAGTTTGCCTTACAAAAAATCATTATGTCGTCCGCAAAGAAAAGATGGGTAGGAGAGGTACCTTTTTTCTTTTTTTGAAAGCATAGGCGTCATCTTCTTATCTTGAAACAGCTTCAACAGGTTTCTGCTAAGAACGTCTTCTATCAAAACAAAAATGAGAGGCGAAAGCGGGTCTCCCTGCCTAAGCCCCCTGTTAATTTTGAAGAAGCCCTCCGGATTGCCATTTAGGAGAATCGAAATGCGAGCCGAGTTGAGGATCGTAAAAATCCAGGTGCACCAGCTGTGAGAGAAGCCATACCTCCCGAAAACTTCCAAGACAAAGGACCAACTCACCGTGTCGAAAGCTTGAGTGATGTCTAGCTTTAAGGCTAAATTACCATCTTTACGCCTAGTTTTCAGCTCATTTATCATCTCCGAAGCCACCGTAATATTTTCATGGATGTTTCTCCCCTTCATGAAAGCCACCTGCTCCTCCGAAATAAGACTATCCAACACAGAGATCTTTTGAGTCTAGAAGCTAATATTTTTGTAACAATTTTCAGGAAGAAGTTACTCAGGCCAATTGGCCTAAAGTTTCGTAGAGTGTTAGCTCCTCTGACTTTTGGGATTAAAATCAGAAGTCTAGAGTTTGTACCTTGGGGAATCAGTCCTTCTCTCCAGCAGAAAGAGATTGCATTGCAAAGATCTTGAGTAATCAAATCCCAGCACTTCCTAAAGAAACAACCTGAGAATCCGTCCGGACCAGGCGCACTGTCAGGGTCCAGATCATAAGCAGCCCTCCTTATCTCCTCCATATCAGGGATTTCATCCATTTTCCGACTCTCTTCCGAAGAGATAATTTTGTGGTCATAGTTAAAGAGCTCTCCAGCCATTTGCATTTCCTCCCCGTTAAATTTGGAACCAAAATAGGAGAGTACATGGTCTCTAATTTGGTTGTAATCCGTCAGGGTATTCCCATTCTCATCCACCAGTTCTGAGATCATGTTGCTGCTCCTGCACATCCTTATGTTGCTATGGAAAAAAGCCGTATTACTAGCCCCTTCTGTTAGCCATTTATTTCTCGACTTCTGTCTCATCATAGTAGCATGCTCCTTCCGAATCTGCTGAAGAGTTGCCGAAGCTTCCTTGACGAAGTTTAACTTAGAGATGCTTTCTTGGTCTTCATCAGAAGTCCGAATAGCGCACTCCATAGTAAGATTAGCTTGCTTCAGTTTAGCATAAACATTACCAAAGATTCTGAAGTTCCAAACTTTCATAGCGTCCTTCAATCTCTTAAGCTTGAACGGAAAGATGAAAGCCGGAGATCCCACCACTGGTCGATTCCAACTTTGAGCGACCATGTTCATGAAATCCGGGTGGTCAAACCACATTTTTTGGACTCTAAAAGGGGCTCTTTTAGGTCTTGAATGTTCCGCTGAACAGCCATTTAAGGGAGAATGATCAGAAACTTCTCGAGGAAGTTCTTTGCACCTCCAGTTTTCAAAAATGAAGGTGCTTTGCAACTTTGAGCGACCATGTTCTTGAAATCCGGCTGTTGTTGTTCTCCCATTGTAGATCATCCAAAAATGAGCAAATAATAGAGAAAACGCTGGTAAATGAAAAACCCCAAAAGACGATGAGATTCAGAAGAACAAAGAAGAAGAAAAACGCAATGAATTTTTTACTGTAGCACCTCAGATCTATTTGATAATCGAATTTCCTGCCACTGAAGTTGAAGAATCGTAAGATTGAATCATCAAAAACCAATCGAAATTGATTTAGATAATAAAAAAACATGAACAAAAACGAATCTAGGCGTTCTAAAATTTGGAGAGGAAAAAAATGCCTAGGAGAGAGAAAACATTCCTCATCCCAAAAGCCTATGGTCTTTGCCATCTCAAAAATGATCCTATGCATGTCAAATTTAAACTTGGGCATGTCAAATAGAATCTTGGGCATGGGCATGGAAGCAAAAGCCTAAGGTCTTGGGAATCTCAAAATTGATCCTAGACATGTCAAATTTAAACTTGGGCATGTAAAAATTGAAACTTGGGCATGGGCATGAAAGCACAAGCCTACGGTCATGGGCACTTCAAAATTGACCATAGGCATGTCAAATTTAAACTTGGGCATTGCAAATTGAATCTTGGGCATTGGAATGGAAGCGAAAACCTATGGTCTTGGGCATCTCAAAAATGATCCTAGACATGTCAAATTTAAACTTGGGAATGTAAAATTGAATCTTGGGCATGGGCATGGAAGCAAAAGCCTATGGTCTTGGGCACCTCAAAAATGATCATAGACATGTCAAATTTAAACTTGGGCATGTCAAATTGAATCTTGGGCATGGGCATGGAAGCAAAAGCCTATGGTCTTGGGCACTTAAAAATTAATCATAGGCATGTCAAATTTAAACTTGGGCATGTCAAATTGAATCTTAGGCATGGGCATGAAAGCACAAGCCTACGGTCTTGGGCACTTCAAAATTGATCATAGGCATGTCAAATTTAAACTTGGGCATGTCAAATTGAATCTTGGGCATGGGCATGAAAGCAAAAGTCTACAATCTTGGGAATCTCAAAATTGATCCTAGACATGTCAAATTTAAACTTGGGCATGTCAAATTGAATCTTGGGCATGGGGATGAAAGCACAAGGCAACGGTCTTGGGAATCTCAAAATAGATCCTAGACATGTCAAATTTAAACTTGGGCATGTCAAATTGAATCTTGGGCATGGGCATGAAAGCAAAAGTCTACGGTCTTGGGAATCTCAAAATTGATCATAGACATGTCAAATTTAAACTTGGGCATGTCAAATTGAATCTTGGGCATGGGCATGAACGCAAAAGTCTACGGTCTTGGGAATCTCAAAATTGATCCTAGACATGTCAAATTTAAACTTGGGCATGTCAAATTGAATCTTGGGCATGGGCATGAAAACACAAGCCTACGGTCTTGGGAATCTCAAAATTGATCCTGGACATGTCAAATTTAAACTTGGGCATGCCAAATTGAAACTTGGGCATGCCAAATTGAAACTTGGGCATGGGCATGGAAGCGAAAGCCTACGGTCTTGGGCATCTCAAAAATGATCCTAGACATGTAAAATTTAAACTTGGGCATGCCAAATTGAAACTTGGGCATGGGCATGAAAGCGAAAGCCTACGGTCTTAGGAATCTAAAAAATGATCCTAGACATGTAAAATTTAAACTTGGGCATGTCAAATTGAATCTTGGGCATGGGGATGAAAGCACAAGGCAACGGTCTTGGGAATCTCAAAATAGATCCTAGACATGTCAAATTTAAACTTGGGCATGTCAAATTGAATCTTGGGCATGGGCATGAAAGCAAAAGTCTACGGTCTTGGGAATCTCAAAATTGATCAAAGACATGTCAAATTTAAACTTGGGCATGTCAAATTGAATCTTGGGCATGGGCATGAACGCAAAAGTCTACGGTCTTGGGAATCTCAAACTTGATCCTAGACATGTCAAATTTAAACTTGGGCATGTCAAATTGAATCTTGGGCATGGGCATGAAAGCACAAGCCTACGGTCTTGGGAATCTCAAAATTGATCCTGGACATGTCAAATTTAAACTTGGGCATGCCAAATTGAAACTTGGACATGGGCATGGAAGCGAAAGCCTACGGTCTTGGGCATCTCAAAAATAATCCTAGACATGTCGAATTTAAACTTGGGCATGTCAAATTGAATCTTGGGCATTGGCGTGGAAGCAAAATCCTATGGTCTTGGGCATCTCAAAAATGATCCTAGGTATGTCAAATTTAAACTTGGGCATGTCAAATTGAATCTTGGGCATGGGCATGAAAGCAAAAGTCTACGGTCTTGGGAATCTCAAAATTGATCCTAGACATGTCAAATTTAAACTTGGGCATGTTAAATTGAATCTTGTGCATGGGCATGGAAGCGAAAGCATATGGTCTTGGGCATCTAAAAAATGATCCTAGGCATGTCAAATTTAAACTTGGGCATGGAAGAAAAATCCTATGGTCTTGGGCATCTCAAAAATGATCCTAGACATGTCAAATTTAAACTTGGGCATGTCAAATTGAATCTTGGGCATGAGCATAAAAGCACAAGCCTACAGTCTTGGGCACTTCAAAATTGATCATAGGGATGTCAAATTTAAACTTGGGCATGTGAAATTGAATCTTGGGCATGGGCATGAAAGCACAAGCCCACGGTCTTGGGCATCTCAAAAATGATCCCAGGCATGTCAAATTTAAACTTGGGCATGTCAAATTGAATCTTGGGCATGGGCATGAAAGCAAAAGTCTACAGTATTGGGAATCTCAAAATTGATCCTAGACATGTCAAATTTAAACTTGGGCATGTCAAATTGAATCTTGGGCATGGGCATGAAAGCACAAGCCAACGGTCTTGGGAATCTCAAAACTGATCCTTGATATGTAAAATTTAAACTTGGGCATGTCAAATTGAATCTTGGGCATGGGCATGGAAGCAAAATCCTATGGTCTTGGGCATCTCAAAAATGATCCTAGGTATGTCAAATTTAAACTTGGGCATGTCAAATTGAATCTTGGGCATGGGAATGAAAGCAAAAGTCTACGGTCTTGGGAATCTCAAAATTGATCCTAGACATGTCAAATTTAAACTTGGGCATGTCAAATTGAATCTTGGGCATGGGCATGGAAGCGAAAGCATACGGTCTTGGGCATCTAAAAAATGATCCTAGGCATGTCAAATTTAAACTTGGGCATGGAAGCAAAAGCCTATGGTCTTGGGCATCTCAAAAATGATCCTAGACATGTCAAATTTAAACTTGGGCATGTCAAATTGAATCTTGGGCATGAGCATGAAAGCACAAGCCTACAGTCTTGGGCACTTCAAAATTGATCATAGGGATATCAAATTTAAACTTGGGCATGTCAAATTGAATCTTGGGCATGGGCATGAAAGCACAAGCCCACGGTCTTGGGCATCTCAAAAATGATCCCAGGCATGTCAAATTTAAACTTGGGCATGTCAAATTGAATCTTGGGCATGGGCATTAAAGCAAAAGTCTACGGTATTGGGAATCTCAAAATTGATCCTAGACATGTCAAATTTAAACTTGGGCATGTCAAATTGAATCTTGGGCATGGGCATGAAAGCACAAGCCAACGGTCTTGGGAATCTCAAAACTGATCCTTGATATGTAAAATTTAAACTTGGGCATGTCAAATTGAATCTTGGGCATGGGCATGGAAGAGAAAGACTACGGTATTGGCAATCTCAAAAATGATCCTAGACATATCAAATTTAATCTTGGGCATGTCAAATTGAATCTTGGGCATTGGCGTGGAAGCAAAATCCTATGGTCTTGGGCATCTCAAAAATGATCCTAGGTATGTCAAATTTAAACTTGGGCATGTCAAATTGAATCTTGGGCATGGGCATGAAAGCAAAAGTCTACGGTCTTGGGAATCTCAAAATTGATCCTAGACATGTCAAATTTAAACTTGGTCATGTCAAATTGAATCTTCTGCATGGGCATGGAAGCGAAAGCATACGGTCTTGGGCATCTAAAAAATGATCCTAGGCATGTCAAATTTAAACTTGGGCATGGAAGCAAAAGCCTATGGTCTTGGGCATCTCAAAAATGATCCTAGACAAGTCAAATTTAAACTTGGGCATGTCAAATTGAATCTTGGGCATGAGCATGAAAGCACAAGCCTACAGTCTTGGGCACTTCAAAATTGATCATAGGGATGTCAAATTTAAACTTGGGCATGTCAAATTGAATCTTGGGCATGGGCATGAAAGCACAAGCCCACGGTCTTGGGCATCTCAAAAATGATCCCAGGCATGTCAAATTTAAACTTGGGCATGTCAAATTGAATCTTGGGCATGGGCATGAAATCAAAAGTCTACAGTCTTGGGAATCTCAAAATTGATCCTAGACATGTCAAATTTAAACTTGGGCATGTCAAATTTAAACTTGGGCATGTCAAATTGAATCTTGGGCATGGGCATGAAAGCACAGGCCAACGGTCTTGGGAATCTCAAAACTGATCCTTGATATGTAAAATTTAAACTTGGGCATGTCAAATTGAATCTTGGGAATGGGGATGGAAGCAAAAGCCTATGGTCTTGGGAATCTCATAAATGATCCTAGACATGTCAAATTTAAAATTGGGCATGTCAAATTGAATCTTGGGCATGGGCATGGAAGAAAAAGCCTATGGTCTTGGGCATCTCAAAAATGATCCTTGGCATATCAAATTTAAACTTGGGCATGTCAAATAGAATCTTGGACATGGGCGTGAAAGCACAAGCCTACGGTCTTTGGAATCTCAAAATTGATCTTAGACATGTCAAATTTAAACTTGGGCATGTCAAATTGAATCTTGGGCATGGGGATGAAAGCACAAGCCAACGGTCTTGGGAATCTTAAAACTGATCCTTGATATGTCAAATTTAAACTTGGGCATGTCAAATTGAATCTTGGGCATGGGGATGGAAGCAAAAGCCTATGGTCTTGGGCATCTCAAAAATGATCCTAGACATGTCAAATTTAAACTTGGGCATGTCAAATTGAATCTTTGGCATTGGCGTGGAAGCAAAATCCTATGGTCTTGGGCATCTCAAAAATGATCCTAGGTATGTCAAATTTAAACTTGGGCATGTCAAATTGAATCTTGGGCATGGGCATGAAAGCAAAAGTCTACGGTCTTGGGAATCTCAAAATTGATCCTAGACATGTCAAATTTAAACTTGGGCATGTCAAATTGAATCTTGTGCATGGGCATGGAAGCGAAAGCATACGGTCTTGGGCATCTAAAAAATGATCCTAGGCATGTCAAATTTAAACTTGGGCATGGAAGCAAAAGCCTATGGTCTTGGGCATCTCAAAAATGATCCTAGACATGTCAAATTTAAACTTGGGCATGTCAAATTGAATCTTAGGCATGAGCATGAAAGCACAAGCCTACAGTCTTGGGCACTTCAAAATTGATCATAGGGATGTCAAATTTAAACTTGGGCATGTCAAATTGAATCTTGGGCATGGGCATGAAAGCACAAGCCCACGGTCTTGGGCATCTCAAAAATGATCCCAGGCATGTCAAATTTAAACTTGGGCATGTCAAATTGAATCTTGGGCATGGGCAT